>JBAFWW010005973.1:0-12644 GCA_036873685.1 Agapornis canus | reverse complement strand
TTGGAACTAGATGATCTTAAGGTCCTTTCCAACTCTAACTATTCTGTGATTCTATCATCCTATGTATAGTTTAAGTCAAAGGAAAAAGCTTCCAATCTAGCTGTAGAGAACAGTAGGTTCTTCATCAAATTTGGAAGTCATTTTTTACATCAGCATGATTTCCTGTTTAAACATTGTCGTGTCCATAAACACATGCTGCAAAGCCCAATCCCAGAATAAATTTGACTTGTACAACATGGGTGTCAAATTCAGATTTTAGAAACATTATGCAATAATCAGAAGCCTGTGTTCCTGTATCCAGCCTAGACAATGGAACAGTTTCTAAAGCAGTCATCCCTTTGGCATTTTCCTGCCAACCCCCTTCTGCAATATTGCTACAAATTCTACCATAAAATTTATTGTATCCAAAGCTAAAACTGGAAACAAGTGTTCTGAAAACATACAGCAGAGGAAAAAAAAAAATATAGCTGCTTACTTGTATCTAAGAAACAGCCACTGGAATATCCATAATCCAAGCAGTATCATTCCATTTATTTCTGATACAGAAAAAGCCCACTGCACACGATCAATGTAATCGAAAAATTTGTCAGGCAAGGGAGGGCTTAACTCCTTTGGAGGTACTCTCTCATGGACCACAGTGATCATGACAGTTGTTAGAATCAAGTTGAAGAGAGCATAGACAAAGGCAATGCCTGTTTTCCACCATTCCAGAGGAAATTTGTTCCTGGAGTCAGCAGGCACAGCAATCTGGATGTAATCAGGATATTTCTTTGTTGTTTTTCGCAAGCCATTAGACAAGCCCTTTGGTTTGCTAGTCCCATTTTTGCTCTCTTCAGTGACTGAGAGAGTAGGTCGTGAGTAGCCATTAGAAGTGTCATTGTTTTGACTCTCCATATGCTCTTCAAGCTTTGCTGTCTCAACAGTATTCATTCCCACGCTGTATTCCCAAATAGGGTTTATCAGTGACCAACTTCTGAGCTCTGAGTCTTATTTCTTCAAGTCCAATGCTCTTGTTCCTGGATGGATTTTTATTTCTGTTAAACTCTAAAAGGTGTCTATTGTGCTTTCACTACTCAGACCTTGTCAAGCCAGCCATGAAGGTCACTCTTTCCTCTAGAGCTGTATCATCTGAAAAAAAAAAAAAAAAAAAAAAAAAAAAAAGAAATAAAACCCACATAGATTCTGAGTACCTTCAGAACTACTAATGTGACACAACAAAATGCTGTTCTAAGTTACAGCCAAACCTACTTACGTATGGAGTCAAAAGGCAAACTAGAGACATGCAGTTACAGAAAAACTTAATCTCTGATCAGGTTAGGAACCAGTACCAATTTCAACTTTTTTTAATTATTTTTTAAGGACAAGATCCACAGACTTTAATGATGCTGACAGCATTTGTTTTATCAGTTGTCAGAATTAAGGCTAACCCATGTCTGCAGCAATACTGAAGTTTATTGCTATGGGACACTGCATACAAAATATCTCCTTTTTGATATTCACACGGTTTGTCCATATAGATCAGAAAATCATGTTAGTTCTGATGACAGAAAACAAAATGGCACTGCAGGATTTGATTTTGTAAAGCATAAAGTAATTTAGATTCAGCTAGAACAAAAATCTATTCCATGGGTAGATAGGTCTATTACATTTTCTTGGATCCAAATGAGTCTTCCAACACTAAAAACCCCACAACACCACCAAAAACAACAACCCCAAACACAACAGAAACTCACACACCAAAAAAATCTAGATAGCTACTGTAGTACCCACTAAATAATGTCTGAAATTTCAGAGAACTGAGAATACACTTCTGGATTAGATTCTTTCTTATGGTAACCTCTATGTAGAACAGACCAAAAATGAATCTGTGTTTGTCCTGTAGTTACTTTAAAATACATCTAACATGGATATTTTTTTAAACAGGAACAAACAGCAAGATTCATTGTCACACAGGATTTATTTCAGGCTGCATTTGCCAATTCAGTAAAATCACATTAGATTAAAAAAAAAGCCAGATAAGCACACTTTTTATAATAGCATTTTCTACAAAGAATTGAATGCATTTCACCTCCACAGAACTGACATTGCTCCCTATTAGAAACAAAGGCTATTCCCCACCTCCACTGTCTTTAAAGTTCTGTGAAACCGCTTACTTATGATGTACCTATTTTTATTACTGTTAGCTCCTATGGCAAAAGCAGTGTTACTGTATAAAAGTGTTCACTATCTATCAGCAATTTTAGTTTTTCTTTTATTGTTTCTCTAGGTGAAGTTCAACACTACCATCACCTCAAGTCTTGGCATGCCAACACAGGCTGCCAGTTTGCCACACTAATGTACCATGAAGGCATCATGATGGAAACTAGAGTTTCTCAATAAAAGTACTTTGCAAAACCTGGCTTAGGAAAAAAAACCCTCCTGCTTAGTAAAAATCTGTCCAGTAACTGATCTCTTGATAGCAAGGCCAATCTAAAATCAAAACAGCCTGGAAAGTCAGGTGTTTGTGTTTTGGTCCTCTTCCCTCATCATCCCCACCCCCACACCCAACTAGAGAAGACATTTAACATGGTCAGCATGTAAATCCCACTGATCTCATAGCTGCTGCTCTTACTGCTGAAAGGGAGAAAGAGTAAAAGCTTCAGATCCCAAACATGACTATTTCAGTATTATTCAGTATTTGTATAAATCTCCCAAGAACAACTTCTAAATTAACTCTCAGCAGTGTTTCTGATATCCACTATCACTGGTTGACCTTACATAAACTTGTTGATCAGGGATTTAGGAAAACTACAGACACATGCCTCTCCATCACCCAAAGAAAAACTACTCAAGAAACAAGTGGTGATTTCAGACACTTTCTCTCCTTTTTACTAATCATACTGTAAACTCTGCTATCCTAGAAGGGGATGTTTAATCCAGGAGGCAGGCAATGACCTCTCAGATGCTTCCTACAAAGAATATTCTTTTAGAGCAGCTGCAAAAGCAACAGCTTACTTGATACTGCAGTAGCAGAACAATGCTTCAACTTTCAGAAGTCCTTTTCTAAACACACGTTCTATCCCCCACCTACTAAACATGTGACAGAATGCTTAAGTAACAATATAGAAAAAAGTCTTAACCTGTCCAATTGCTTAAGTTTTGGAGCACCAATCCACCTATCATTCACCAAAGTCAAGACCCTTTTGCTCAACAATATTACACACAGCAGTCACTGATGTAGGGATCAGCAAAACTTGATATATTTTATATCCTGCATAGTGAAACATTTTTAGAACTATGCATTTTCTGAAAAACAGCAACAGTTAATAGTAGCCTTTGTTATTTCCTTCTCTTCCCCAAAAATATCCCAAACCTAGGAACACATAACTAAAAGGAAGATTTTCAGATACTTAATGACATGTAAGTAAGCCTTAAAGATCAAAGAGCATCTGCACTACAGATGAACAATAACCTCACAACCTAAAAGTACAGTGGCAGTCAAATTTTTACATTAACTTATTAAAGCAATTATACCTACAGCTTGCAGGAAAAAGTTTTGTTCCTTCTTGGTCCTTTTAAATGGATCATAAGGCATATTGATCTACCGTTTCTGATGGCTCATCAACATTATTCCAAGCAGAGTGCATACTGTGGTCAAAACTTTGTTTACATTGATAGTTCAAGGTGCTATATATTATCTGCAAGAACATAAAGGCTTTCCTTCACAGCACCTTTCCAACCTGTTTCTCCCATACTCTAAAGGAAAGCAGAAACTACTGATGAAAAACAGAAACTCTGCATAAAGCTTTCAGTCCCTTGCTGCCAATCTGACTGGTTGGACAAGTGACAGATAAAAAGCACAGTCTAATCATTCTCTGCTACATGCTGTAGCATGTTAATTTAAGTTAAACATCCTATTGCTTCTTTTGTCAAACCTGGAATGCCCCCACATCCAAACCATTAGATGCCCATAAACTTCTTACTAGTAGGCCTTAGACTTCTTCAGTAACCAGGCAGCAATGCTCAGACCTGGCCATCTTGCCAACATCTAGGGTCTGAAAGTCAAACCCAATTGCTCTGGACTATGGAACATCCACTGGATGAGTCTCAAAGACCCACACAAAATAAGCAAAGTAACCCAAAAGGATAAACAATTCCTGTAAAGGATACACCCAGGTTTTAGGAAAAAGTTTTCTTTTTGGAAAGAACTTCAATACCATCTAGAAATAGATACCCTCTTCAAGGAGCAGAGCTTCTTAACCAGCAGTATTACAATAGATGCTGTAACTGCCACAAGGAATTAAAAGAAAATCTTAGCAGTGAAAAAGATGAAAGAGCAGCAAGAGATCCTAACTGTTTATCCTGAGTTTCTACTTGTTCCCATGCAAATAGCTCCTTTATTTCTTCACATCCCCATTTGGCTGTCATTCTAAAGAAAACAGTTGACTGAGGGTACAGCTTTGAGACAAGCGTTAAGAAAGCATGTTTACGTTTGGCTCTTTATGCTAGAACTGAAGAATAACGAACACCTTTATTTAGCTTGTTAGTCATCCAATTTTCTAAACATTTGAAGTCTCTGCTTTAACAGCATCCCTTCTTCCATGCTATATGCATGTTCCACAGCATTCAGGCCACTAGAAGAAAAATAAACAAAATACCCCCAAAACACAACTGCTAAGCAAAATCTGGGCAAAGTACATTCAGGTACACAGAAACAGGATTGAGTTTAACAGGTCTACTTATTGTTTCTATTTCCCTATAGTATAATTATTTTCAGAGTTGCGTTCATCATTAGCTATACAATGTTTATGCTTCCAATATACAATACATGTATAAAGAGAACTGCAGTTTATCTAAAAGTTATAAGTTGACCAACATTCTCTAATGGGCTGTCAACACATTTCTAGCTCATGTGACACTAAAGAACTGTAAGTAAGATAAAGCTGTGCTCTCGAAATTGAGATAGTCATGATATTGTCACTTGCGATAACTCCATCCTTTATAAAAAGCATTAACTACTTACCCTGTATAAAATTATTTTCAGTAGTAGAAAAGAAGCAGATACTCCCTCTACTTCTAGAGAGAGGGATTTTGCAATTCTCTCATTTAGGATTACTAAGGTACCAAGAAAAGCTGTTGTAAGGACTAAAACCCTACATTTATCCAGATAGAGGGGAAAAGTTTCAAGGTTACTGGTTAACTATTTGTACAATCAAAGTTTTACCAGTATTGTGGAATTGTTTCTTTACATCTCTTACCATGACGAAAAATATTAGTTTCCATTTTTCTGTGAGTTCTACAGCAGTGTCAAGTTTTTGAAACAGGTAAGTCCCAAAAAGCACAAAAAATATTCATAGAATCAGAGTTGTTTGGGTTGAAAGGGATCTTAAAGATCATCTGGCTCCAACCCCCTGCCATGGGCAGGGACATCTTCCACAAGACCAGGTTCCTTAAAGTCCTGTCCAACCTGGCCCCAGTGACTACCTAAGTAAGGGGAAGGGGGTGGATATCATCCTGAACACTGATGAATAGGTTTGCCTTAATTGTGTGAAGGCATGTTCAAACTCTGTAAGCTGTTTGGTCCCCACACTCCAAAGGTTCGTATGTGGTAACTAAGAGTCTGACACCCTTAAGGCACTTCATACCTGACATTATTACAGCCTTAGATTTCCCTCTCCATTATTTACGCTTATCTTTTAAGAAACAAAGTCACAATCATCTGTTACATGGCAATTATTTGTTATTTTTTGGTGCTAAAGTAACCCATTCTGGCAATAATCCACATGTATAGGCAAAACCTATATTTAGGTTTTATTATTTACAGGTTAACAGTCTCTCCTAAAGCAAAGATTTTGAGAATGGTCAGAGTCATATCAGAATCTGAAGCAGAGAGTAATTCAGGCTAGAATAAACCTCAGGAGGTGTCTGGGCCTCTGGCCAGGATTAGCTATGACATCTGATTAGACTCCTCAATGCTTCAACCAGCGGTATCTTTAACATCTCCGAAGGTGTGCATCTTCTCATGGTGCTTCCCACAGTGAAAATTTTTTAGGGCTTTCATTGTTGGTTTTTTGTTCTGCCTTTTTTCTGCTTGCTGTGTGTGAGGAGGGTTTTGTGGTGTGTGGGTTTTGGTGCTTCGTTAGTTTGGGCTGGGTTTTTCTTTCCTTTTTCTTTACTCATTTACATTTTTTGTACCTACTTCTCATTACGAATGATACCCTTCCTGTCTCATCCTTCGCCACTGTGAAGAGCCTGGCCCTGATGTTCCTGACGACCTCCTTGCATGTATGAAGGAGCTGCTGTTAGGTCCCCCTAAGCCTTTTTTTCAGGATGAACCAATCCAACTGTTCCCATCTCCCTTCATAGGGCCTGTGCTCCTGACTACTCTGGGGGTCCCTGTTGCTGGGCTTGCTTCCAGCTTATGTTTTTCCTGGATCAAGGACCCAAAATGAGACACAGTATTCTAGATACAGCTAAGTGCTACACAGAGAGGAATAATCATTTCCCTATGAATCCTGGCTATGTTCCTGTTAAATACAGCTCAGGACAGTGTTGGCTGCCTTCACTGCCAATCCACATTGCTAAATCCCTTTTCAACAGAGTTGAAAGAAATACTGACATTTTTCCAATAGGCTAAAGACTCCCTCACAACTTCTTCACTCCAGAAAGATGGTATTAACTCTTCACCTTACTTAATCCATTCACTCCAAAATTACTCTGTTTCAGTATTTCAGATCTGGGCAAAACAGCCTGCTGACCAGAACTGATACTTCAGCACCAAATCAGCTGCTTTTGAATGACAGCTAAAAAAAAGGTGCTTTATCACTACATATTTTCTAACATTGCAAAGAAATGTTGGTCTTACGACCTTTTGTTTCCGTTCATTAAGAGTGACTGTTACAAACACTCCATAAAGAGTGGAAGTCAGTGTACTACCTCAGTCTCATCAGGCAAAAAAATTCTGGAAGACTGCCAGGAGAAACCTTTGGATCATCAGGCTTTTATACAGTTTGCTGTGTGAGCATCTCAGGCTTCCCACTGCCGATTTGCTTTCATTCTGCTATAGCATCGCTGATGCTGTTGAACCATGATCCAAAGCACAATGGTTCTCAAGGAGGCAGCAACGTCGGAAGATTTCTTAAGAGCCTAGCAACACATCTGATGCCCCACATATCCTTCCTAGTTCATGCAAATGTTGCAGATCATTGGCTGCAGGATGAGGGGCCAGCACAGAAGGCAGGAATGTTTTAGATTGTTTTGTGAAATCTCCACCTAGTTACTAAGGGTAAAGATTGCACTTCATAATGGAAAGTCAGACCCAAAGATTAGTCATCACTTTCAGTACAGGCTGGTGAGGAATCACAGTGACTAATGTGTACTTTAAAGTGACTCGGCTGCAGCTTATCAGCCATCAGAAGAGGAAATCACACAGAGTAAATTTATCAGTGATACACCCTAAAAATATTTGAGTGATTAAGAACATAACATCTACCAGTTTTTTTCCCTGCACTACTTATTCAAAAATAAGGGGTCACATTTATGACATATTTCCCACAGCAGTAATTACCCCCTTCCTAAAATTTTAATGCAAACTTAAAGCTGCAAAGTATTTTATAACATTAGCAGGTAGTAAGGAAGACATGCACAAGCTGCACAACCCAGATAAAAGCTATTTTAGCACTGAAGTATACACAGAAGTCCGTATCTCATAACTCACATTTAAAGTCTAATACAGACATTAGTCCTTGCAAGGCATGTGACATTACAGAGACAACCATTAACTGTAATCACCTAGAAAGACACCAAGTGAATTCTTACAACAGGGCATATTTAAAACTGATTAGTATCATACTATAAGCTAGGATTGCATATCCCACAGTTTGATTTGCACATTACAAATTATGGATCTCCACAGAGGAGCTACTTGCCATGTTCAAAGGCTCAAGCAATGAAAATACCCCTTTTCTAAAACACCAGTATTTCTCCCCACCCCTTATCTTAGAGTATCCTGATCAATGTTTTACTCCCTATGTCAACACCAAAAATCTAGCATGCAACACACTGTCAAACAAATCCAGAAAGCTCCCAGATAGCTTTCAGCTTGCTCAACTCTGATGTAGTTGCCTGGAAAGCTTCATGAATACTAGTTAAGAGGGATGATAGAGGCGTAACACATCCTCTGCCATTGACAGTAAACACACAGATTAGCTGGAACTGACCCTGAAACATGATCTGCTCCTTATTTTGAACCTCCATTCTACCTTTGTGTGGCAACCACCGGTTGGCTCATAACCCCACCTACCACCAAGCAGCAACACTGTAAGACTACTATCACAAACAACACCCCCACTACCAGAGATAGGAATACACAGCTCTCCCAAGCACTGCATTCACAGGCTCCCAAATCTATATCCAGCTCACACACTGAAGGTTTGTTTCCCTCCCACGTTTCTCCCCATACCCCCAGCTTTTCATGCCACACTTTCAGAAGCAAAAACAGAGAAACTCTAGCACCAGGAAGTTAAGACTGAGGCAATTTCAGCAACTACCACGATCAACACAAAGATGTTTATGTAGGTGATTAGGATGGCAGTACAGAATCCTTTCATAATATATTAAAGTTTCTTGTTTGCAATAACCAAAACGATAATCAAGTTTCCTGTATGTACCTGGGTTTTTCACTGAAATTTTACCCATCAAATTTAAGCACTACATAGTTAAAACAGTTAAAAAGAAGTCATCACAACCTAAGCTTCCAGTGCAGTCCCAAGGTCTTCCTCAAACTTGTTCAAGTGTTCCATTAGCTCAAGATTTTTCTATTATTAGAAGAAAATACTTTCCACATTATGCTGACAAGAAAAAAAACATTTCCTTTTTTTATTATTTAATTAGTCATGGAAAATGCCATTGTTTAGCTTAAAATTGTAAGCATTTAAGTACTATGCACTTCAACACTTCCTTCTTCATTTTAGTTTCTGCCACAGACTGACAAACAGAATACACTTCCTTAGTATCATCTCTTCTCTGGCCTGGCACGCTATCTCCTCACAACAATAGGTATTATTGTTAAAGAAAATTTCAAGAAGGCAGTAACCATGGGACAGCAGTAGAAGATTATAAACATCATCCAGATTCTTTCTGTAAAAATCTTTCCCAGACATTTTGCAGTTTCTATTTGAGCCTCACCCTACAGGTCAGAAGAGGCTGAGAACACTATTAATGTGTTTTTACTGCCCCTCACAAAGCTACTGTTTACCTCTGTACCTAAGCATCCCCAAAATAATTCAAACAGCAGCCTTTGGTAAGGATTTCCAATCCTTTAGGCATTTAAGAACCCTGCACTGAACACCACTGCAATAACAAAATCTTTTTATGCCTGGCCTCTCATGAGGCTTTTACTGTTCACAACAACCCTTTCATTTATTTTCCTCCTCATCTAGTAGTTTGAGAAGTGTATTGCTTTTTAAAAGATTTTAAAAAGGATTTTAAAAACTAAGTTAGTCAAAAAGGATTTGAAGAACAAAGTTAGTGATGCTCATCCCAAATTCATCTCCACTAAAAAAGAAAGAATAACACTATTTGTGCAAGCCTACAGCCAAGTACCATCTTCAGCACTGCTCACAGAAAAGCCATCATTAGCATCCCTTCCTGGAGAATCAGACAACTGCTTTGGAACATCTACACCTAGTCCATGCACACATAGCTTAACTAAAAAGGTATAAATGAAATTAACAACCTAATCACTGCAGTTACATTGATCTTACCCTACCAGTTGGTAAAATATGGTGTTAAAGTACTGAGGTTACTCTGAATCTATACAGAATGCTTGTATAATACACTGTATCACATACCTCTGGTAGCAACTTCTACTCTGTAAGCTACCTATTATGCCCAAGGGAGGCTTCTAGACATCACTGAACTTGTTATCTTTAGATGTATAGGAAAGCAAACAATCACTCAAACTGATTGAGCATGAATGTGAAGTGGAAATGCAAACCAACACAAGTAGGCCAATCGAACTCCCTGCTAAACAGTTTTCTTATCAGTTGCACAGTGTGCTGCAGCTGAATATTGTTTATTTTCCATTTCTTTGTTTAAAGACCTGAACAGCAACATTACTAGCACTTTAAATTTTGAGTGATAATACTATTTCCACAAAAAACAAAAACCACCCACCAAGATGGAACCCAAGTCCAGTTCTGCCATTTGTCCTGCTGCCCATGAGGAAAACCTGTGAGAAATCAGGGAGAGGAAAAATGCACGTGTGACCAAACATTTCAGAAAGGACATTGGGAAAAAGCTATTTCCAAGTATATTTCATAGCTCTTGGTCACATTTTCATAAGAAGTCCTAGAGCTCTAATACTGCTTTCTAACTAAAACATTTTATAAAAATGATTCAGAAAGCATTTGAAAGCATTCTTAGCCCATGTCCAGACAAACATCTATATATACACACTGATTTGGGAAAGGAATGGGAGGATATAGAGATGTTACGCAGAACAACTGAAATGTGGAAAGACTGTGAAGTGACAAACAGATTCCATAAACTGTTCCCCCAAAGCACACTGCAGCAGTCAGAACTGCAGCCAACAAAACTGCTTAAGAGAATAAAGTCAGTTTCACTCATTTCTAGACTCACCAAGCTCAGCAATGTTGTGAATGTGTGCTAACCATGACATACAGTAAATAAGTGGTGAATCAACTCATTCCATGTGATCAGTTACCAAGGTCTTAAGGAAAGAACCACGTGTTAAATTGGAAATAGCATAATCAGTTATAAAAGACCTCAGAACTCAGTGAAATTAGGGCACAGTAAAAACCACTATTTCAGTGTACCACATGGTGTCTTCTCATGAAGGATATCTGATTATATTTTCCTGTTTCTGCTGTAATAGAATTATTGTCCAGAGCAGAACTTGGAAGCTATACTCTATAATGACTTAGACTTCAAGAGCTTTCATTAACACCACACTACAGCAATGCAGCCCACTTGTTAAGGTACCTACAATGCTAAACACAGGCCAGCACAAGGGCTTGCAGAATCTCATCTCTGCTAAAATCAGCTGTTCCACGAACTGCTGTGGCACAGCCATTTCACAGCTAGAGCTGTTGCACATGCCTCTGCTCTTAACTACTCTCCTCAAGAAAAGTATCATTTTGCCAGGATCAAGACAGTCCATCAAATATCAGTGGCTCCAATACCACCCTAAGATCCCATCTAGAGAAACAGCAAAGGGCATGAAGGGAAGTTTCATAGGGACTTAATCTAGAAGGTCAACCATGCCAATTTCACTTGATAGTCACTACTTTAACCATGGCTTGCATGACAGACACTGTGGAATAAGAAACACCTCCACAGTAGCAATTTCAGGTCTGCAGGAAGATACAAAAGGCCACTAGATTAATGTAAACCCATTAGGAAGAAAACAGAAGATGTGTGTACATTAGAGCACAACCCTAACATCATGCTAGGATGCTAATGGCAGCTGGGACAGCCCAAGAAGGCGGCCCAAAACCTTTGTCACTAATCCCAGCTCATGAAATTTCTTCAAACTGATTAATCAAGACAGGATACAAAGATGGGGCTGGTTTAGGACTTGCCATACAAGTTGCTGTCCAGAGAAGCATCTTGTATTTAGCTGGAAGCAGAAGGCACAAGCTGGGACACCAGCAAATTCCACCCTGTGTTAAGCTCCTCCCTCCCCTCAGTGCAGCAGTAGAGTTAGTTCATGCAAACAGTCCAGGCCATGCAATTTTACCTCATATTACAGGCTAATATAAATTGAATCAGAATTTCATACTGTGTTTCAGAAAGCAGGATCACTGCCCTACAGCAGATATACTATCCCTTCCTAAGACTTCCCATCATTCAAAAAAAAATCCCACTCAAGACAACACACAAGAAACAGGGTTTTTACATAGTAGTAGTGTTGGCATTTCAGCAGATTTGAAAAAAGTAAGCCCAAAAATCATGTCCAGCATCTGAGCAAATCCAATTTCCTTTTGTTTAAGATAATGCATATGATGAACTGCCTTAAACATTGAATACACAAATATATGGGTCATAAGCCAGCACCACATCCTTTGAGCAAAGACATCTTCCAAAGCCAAAAATGTTTCTTCCTACATTACTATGACAGCTATATTAAAGCATATACTTAAGAAAGATGTATCATTTTCAACTTTGAAATAGTTCAGTTTCACCAGAGGAATTAACTACCCCAGTCTTAAAAGGACTATGCAAAGAAAGCTCTCAGCTTCCCAAAGCTTCCACCAGTATGACAGCAAGATTTATGAAACTTATTTGAATGAACTGAAACCTATTAAACTCTACACTTCTACAGGGCAACAGCACAAGACCTGTGATGGCACAAGGTGATTTGTTCCTCTGCAAGGAAACAGTGCAGTCATCTGACATGCCCAGGATTAGAATTCTTTGCAAAATTTCTTAAGCATGTTCAGACACCAGAACACTGAATATTCCCCCACACATAGAGCCACTTTTCAGAAAGAAAGTTTCCACTAACTCTCAACATTCGAGCTGAAGTCCAGACTTAGCAGCAGGCAAAGTACAAAAATACACCCACCCACAAAGCAAAAAAAAAAAAAAAAAAAAAAAAAACAAAACACAAAAAAAAAAAAAACAAAACCCCAACCAAAAAA
>JBAFWW010005972.1:22802-34870 GCA_036873685.1 Agapornis canus | reverse complement strand
CTGTGTGGTTGGGTGGATCCACTGGAGGGAAGGAATGGCATCCAGAGGGACCTGGGCACGCTGGTGAGCTGGGCTGATGCCAACCTCATGGAGTTTATGATTCTATAATTTCACCTGCCAGAATCTTCTTTTGTGTTCCAAATCCTGCAAAGACTGGAGACCACAGCTCAGGAGAGACCTCTCCTCTCAAAGCAAGGCTAAGGGGATATTCCACCATGGAAAGAGAGCAGTGACATTTCAGCAGCACCTAGCTTGATGGTGCCAGACCTCACTCCTTTACAAAACCAGAACATCATTATCAAAGCTACATTTATATTATTAGAAACCACCTTGGATTCATTTTAAATGAGTGACAGTTTTCAAACCCAGCTCTTTCCCTGAAGGAAGGCTTGCAGCCTTTGAGGGCACACTTAACACTGCACTGGAGTATTGAAGTTTCTCTCTAAGCTGCAGCACAGCTTGCAACAAGATGTTTGAACTTTATATCAGACATCAAGTGATGGAATACCACTCCTCCTATTGATATTGTTTCATGTAGAAAAAGGCAAAGTTTAGCCTCGGCATATACTGCTGTATTTCACTGTAACAGACTGAATGGCTGCTCTGGAGTCATGTCTCCAGCATGATTCAGAAGAAATTACAAGCTAAAGAAAAGGACAATTATGAAACAGCCTGTTCACATTTCCACCTCACTTATTTCAGGGAGCACCAGGAAAATGATCTAATCATCCTCCTTCAAAAATCCATTTCCCCTCTGGTGAATCTGTAGGTGATCTCTAGGCTCCTTTAGTTTCAAGATCCAAAGCAGACCATTTCAGCTGAAGCAAATTCCTGCTGAGTTCCATGAGTTAATTACATTTCCATTAGTAAAGAAGTTCTAAAACTTCTATTTCTTTACTGACGCTTCTTGAATCTTGCCAAAATAGATAGAGAAACATGATTTCCTCTCTTTTCTTTTTCAGTCTCACCCTTATGAGACTTCCCTCTTAATTTCAACTCTCTCAGCCTTTTCATTTCTCCTTAAATGGGCATTTCTTCAACCCTTTAATCATTTCCACAGCCTTCCTCCTAAACTCTCATGCCCAAACTTTATTCAAGGATGGTTCAGGATGTTTGAGGTGAACAACCCACCCAAAAACCCGTCCCATCCTCCCCTTTTTTTTTTTTTTTTTTTAATGGAACATAAGCTCAGAGCTCCAATTTAAGTTCTTTTAAGTTCTCTTTGAACCAGAACCAGGCTACATCCAACTGAGTATTTCTGATTATCAGTTTAGTTCAAGAGGTCTTCAGGACAGGGACATTTTGTAGCTGAAAGTCTTAGTCTCCTCCAAATAGCTCATTTCTGTCCTTCATTACTTCTACATCTCCCCATGGATCAACATGCTATTAAACTCTAGGTCTGACACCAGGTGTTTCCTGTTTTACAGACCCTTAAATGATGCAAAGGAGGGAAGTCAACTTCAGCCTTTTTCCAGAACTGTCTGTAAGGAACAACCTTCGCTGTGAAGCACCTCTCCAACCTCTGCTTCCCATCTTTTCCTGCTTAAATATTACACAGGCCAAGAGGAACTGACTTTACTGAGCCAACAGCTACACCCGTTATTGGCTAAACCCTGGGGTTTAACTCAGGAGTGACCTGAACTTCTTGCTCCAGAGGGATGCTTTTAAACATCTTCAGCTGTTCACGAGAACCACCTCCACATGCACACCCATCCCTGTAGCCGGCTTTTGAAACCAAGGCATCTTCTCCAGCACTGACAGAATATCTACTGGGAAAACCTGACCTCAGCATCCTGCCCGGAGATTCCTGAGCAGAGAAATTCAGACAAAACAAAGGTGATATTCCTGACCTCCAGCATTCATGAAAATGGAGGAGGGAAGAGACACAAAGCTTTATAGTCATTATCAGCTACTGATTTACCTAATGCTGGCCAAGTCACAAAGGAAAGATCTCTCATATGCACTTGAAGAGCACTTTTTAGGTGGCCATGCTCCTTTGCAAAGATCAGGACAGGTTTGACACGTGTCACACAAGGACTCCTTTCTCAGCCTAAGCTGCCAGGCTTCCCCATGGCACAAAAGCAGCCTTCCCATGCAGCCAGGAGTTGATAAAAAGTACACTCTGCTTCATCCATCCTGCTGAACTCATTCATAGAGGATCCATTCCCTCTTCACCAACTCAATCAGATCCTTCAATGCAGAGGCATCAAGCAAAGAGTCTAACCTTGGTGTCAAAATGCATCTCCAGGTACCCAAACGCCAGATGCTGACCCTAGAGTTTGGTTACCTATGCAGAGACCTTGAGCCACTCATCCTCCTGGTTCCACTGAAGCCTTGCCCTGGTCAGATCATCCCACACACCTTGTCTGTGGTTCAGCAAGAACAAAAGAGAAGATCAGTGTTCCACCTCCACTAAGGTTCCCTGATGTTTTCAGAGAGCCCTGAGAAAGGCAATGGTCCCAAAGCACCCATGGGATGAGTTGCGGATCCAGGGATGCATGCGCTAACAAGACACTGTTGCTCCTAGCACTTGGGATTAGATTACAATTAAAACGAGGCTAATTTTCTAAATCCTCCTTCTTTTCAACAATAGCAGCCAGGTTCTTATCATCTCAGATGAGCAGGCACTTTGCTGTCAGAAAGCTGGCCCCTTGGGAACTGGGACGCAGCAGCAGAGACAACATTGGAGAAACAGAAGCCTGAGAAATCCTGCCCACTCCTCCTCATCTAATCATGAGACAGCACTAACACCACACAGAGGACTTGCAGGTTTTGGGGCTGTTTAAAACAGAGAAGCAGTGAGAAAATGAACATTAAAGCACTTCATAGCTGCAATTTTATTTGTTTTTCTGGTTTTAAATTGCTAGTGTTCACACCCAGCTGTAACAGCAGATGGGTGCACAATGCTTTCCACCTTTAGAAAAGAGCAGTCAAGCAGATGCCCACACTACACAATTGCTAGGGCAGGATTAGACACTAAAAGCAGATCACAAGGTCCAGAGTCCTCTTCTCAACCTGCCATCTCCACAATTGCCTTTGCATGGTACATCTGGTTCCCTCACAAGAGACAATATTTCCCTGTCACCAGCCTCCCTTTGAGAGCCATAAAAAGCTAAAAATACTCTCTGGACTAACGATCTTACCTGGCTTTGATAGAGCCCTGGCTGTGAAGAGGAAGCATCCCTCCCTTTCACTGGAAATGGCCACTTTTACTTTACACCTGCCCAATGGCCCATGGGCCAGGGAGATGGAAGTACCCTCAGATGGCATCTGACATTCTCCTCTGTGAACAAAAAGCTTCAAAGTAGCACAAGATGAAAATCTGAAGGAATACTTCTGCTTCCTCCCTCTTGGGACAAGAGCTATTTTTCTATGCCTCAACTTTGCGGCTTCTTGTTGCACAGTACCATCATTTATCACTTCACAGACCAGGTATTCAATACCTTGCAGTCACTTTCAATAAAGTAAGAGAGAAGCACGTCAATCTCATTATCTATTTGCCTTTGAGAAGTACTCTGACCTGAAACATTCCGTTTGCCACAACCAGAGCAGAGCCGTGCTTCAAGGATAACTTCTGCCAGCAAAGGGCTGTCCCCACCTGCAGGTCCTCTGAGAGTCTGTGACCATCTGTAGCCTTCCTCCAAGCACAGCCCGGAGTCCTCCTCTGCTCAGGAAAGTCTCCTTCTAATTTAGCAGCCAGCCACACAATTACACACCCACCTGCTTAACTCAACCTGCCTCTCCCACCCACACCAAAATCAGTGCACAAAAGCCACTACAAGTAACAACAGAAGACGTGAGCCCTGATTAACACTCCAGCAGTCTCAGCATGACCTGGGACCCCTTTGATAGGTGAAACAAGCCCATAGGGAAAGCAAGTTCCAGTCAGGATCCAAAGATCCTGATGCCCCACTGGGCAAAACTGGTTGTAATAGCACATTAAAGGGAGCAGGGACATCTGCCAAGGTGGGATTAGAGCCCAAAATTCCTTCCTCCCTGTCCAGCATCATCTCCTTTGAAGGAAACTGCTTTTTCAGCTCCCCAAGAGCCCAGATGGCCAAGGGACAGAAAATAGAAGAACTTCAAACTATTTTTGACTGTTGAAACTGAGACCTCACACACCCTCTTCCCTTCCAGTTACTAACCACTCATTTTCGCTGCCTCAAAAAAAGCCTGGTTACTTGCCTTCCTCCGTTACTGCCCCCATACACCAGCCACGTTGCCAGTTAACACTCGCATGCAGGAAAGCAGGTAAATTCCCTTTGCCTTCTCCATTTTTTTTATCCGATTCAATTGCAGAAGGTACCTTTACCTTCTGAGCCAGCAAGTCTCCATCCATCACTGGAGCATAAAAGAAACTGAAAACGAGGATGAGCTCCATTAAAATCTAGAGAGGCTTTGCTCTTGGCATGACTCATGCGCAGTGCTAATAGCAATCAGCCTTAGTCCATCACCACCCATACTGTACAAAGAGGCTTACTTGTTTTCCTTGTGACAACTAATCAAGATGAAGCTTGTCTCTCAAAGTATCCATTTTCCCAACTCCTGTTGCAGCCCAGCTTTGCTTTCTAGCATGCAAGTGCCAGAAATTCCATGTCATAAAAGCAGAGAGAAATCTGCATTTGCCTCCTTTTTTCCCCAGTGCCTAGATCTAAAGCTTTTAACCAAAGCCCTGAGCACACTGGCTAAAGTGGCAGGGCATCAAAGGGGATTTATTTAATTTTAATTTTGCTTTTTTAATTATTTTGCTCTATAATTATTTGCAGGTGGCAAGATTGAGAGGTTTTGGGGATCACACAAGAACAAGTCACACAGGATCCCATAATTCAGACATCCTAATTTGAGATTTTGAATGCACAGGCACACGCATGTGGAGAAAAAAATGCTAGAGACTATGTCTCTAAATCTATGTCTTTTATTTAATAATCCAGCCCTCAACCAGACATCGACTTCTACAATACCCCTGTGGTCACATCTCACCCCATCTAGGAGGTATGTCCACCCTGAATTGAAAACTAAGAGGCCCATAGAGGGCCCAAGAGGCCCTCTGCTGCACAGAGCAGGCTGGATGGTTCCTATGCCTCCCCCTTTGACAGTCAGCACTGCAAGCAAGGCTGCTGCTCCTCCTCATACACTGTACCAGGAATAGCATCTCAGACTGCCCACATACTAAGATGATCCTGGTAACTAGCAAAGCTAACATCAAGGATGAACAGGTCTTCATTATGCTACTGAGTTACCTTCTAATTTATTGGCATTACCAGGAGCTAGGAGCACGTTTCTCAGTCATCCAGACAATCAGGATAATTCTAGCTTTTGTAATCTGTTCCCGACAGCCTGAGACATCAGCAACAGCACAGAGACTTTGTGCACATCACTTGGCAGCTCCGGGCCTGGCACACACTGTCTCTGCCAGTCCCACCCAGAGATCCAGGCAACTGATCCAACTGGCTCAAGAAGCTACCCGGACTCTTCAAGAGTGTTTAGGCCACGCTGATTGAAAGCCAAAAATCCTAACTCTGCTCATAGAGGACAGAACATGATTCTTGCAAGTGCTCTAATTATTTATACCAGCCTTTAGCCACTCTTGGTGCTGGACAAACACTGCCCATGGTTGTGGTCACTGCCTCCAAGAGGATATGATAGAACTAGGAAAGGACCAGAGCAACAGCATAGACCAGTGGTGCACAGAAAGCCTCTTGTGTTAAAGGAGGTTGGGCAGCATGAATCTGACTGGGGAAATGCTGGTGATTCATAAACACCACAAGCATGCAGGAAAAGGAATGATTGTTTTCCAGATCTTACTATACAAAACCTAGAAAGGACCAATGGAAATCTCAGGTAGTCAGTGATGAAAAAAGGGACAAGCAGCACCTTTTCTTGTAGTATGTAATTAAAACATGAGACATTGTCCAGGATATGATGAAGCCAGAGGTGTCAACAGGCCCCAAGACACAACCAAGGACAGTCTCCTTGAACCACACAGTTGAAAAGCCATCAGACCCATTTTTCCTCAAAAATCCCTAGACATCTGAATTTCAGGAATCAGGAAGATAAGCACTGGTTTACCCATGCCTTGATCTCCATTCTTCCCCTTAGCAGTCACCATCTCCAGCTAGAGAAGAGGTGTGTTGTTTAACCCAGAAGAACAGCCCTTCAGGCCCAGGACACCAGGAGAAGTCTTCCCATGAACTCAAACACAGACAGGTCTGAACCTCAAGGCCTTGAATTCAGGCACATAGCTCCATGAACTGCCCTCTGAGGGGTTTAGGTGTAGGGTGAACCTTGTTCCCAAGATTTCTGAGGCTTCTACCCTCAGACAGGTTGCAGCAACATAGTAAGAAGTCCCTTTGCTCCTACCTTGGGAATACTGCATTCAGAACGTGCAGTCCCAACCCAATTGAGAAACTGCACTCTTGTGTGATTTAGAGCTGCTAATGGGTGATGTCATCACTGGAGTGAATACAACCCCATAGAAATGTGAAAAGAAAGCGAATAGGAGTTCTAAAACATACTTGTCTTCACAATAGCAACAGGCACATCGCAGCGGGGCAGCTTTCCTTGATACTCATCTACAACTGGAGGAGTTTACAAGAAACAACTGAAACAAATTACAAAGAAAATCTTTCCAGGAGCAGCAATCTATTATTTTCCATGGCCTTTATTAACAGCATGCTTCCTGGAAAGTAAAGGAGACAGGCTCCACGGCATTGCTGTGGAAAGAAACTGAGAGAGTGTGTTCTGGAACAGCAAACCAAGCCATTCTGGGCCACTATCTGTTAGGTTCAAGCTTAGCTCAATAGGATATTGATCCTGGCTGCATATAACACAGCCCTGATTTATTCTCAATTTACCAAGTTCTACTGCCTGATTTTTGACAAACAAAATGTCCATCATTGCAGGTAAATTAAAAATACATTTATCAGTAATGTCAGCGTGCAGGCATTGAGTAGCAAAAAACAGAGGGTTGGGGAAAACAGGAGAAAAGGGGTACTGCATGATCACTGTAGTATTTACATAAGGGTAAGTTCAATAAATGCAGAGCCTTCCCCCACAGCCTCCTCCAAAACACACCCAGACACTGGCTGGCCTTCTTCCTATGGAAACAGTTAAGGAGAGCAAAAGCTTCTTTTGGCTTTCATGGGGTTTAGCTGCAAGCTGAAAATGAGATCAGATTTTCTGACATTCACCATTTACCTTAACACAAATGGGCACTCAACAGGATTAGCAGGTACACGGCTCTGCATGTGCTATCATGAGCTGCATTTTCATGATCTTTCGTGCCTACACATTAAAAAAGAGAAATCAAAATCCCTCTGTAACACTGAAGATCAATGCAAAACCGAGCTTTAGAACTGAACGCTCAGCACTGCCTGGGAAACATGAAGTAACATTTTCAAGCAGAAATCTTGCACATATGGCAAAGGGAAGCTTTGGATAGAGTAGTAAAATGGTATTTCAAAAACTGATGTGCTACCTATCTATATTTATAAGAACATATTAAGTACTAGTTCAGCACTGTCCTTTTCTATTATTCCAGAATTAATTACAGAACCTGCCTGATCTTTTTTTGAAACACACAGATCAGAGCCCATCTTCCACAGAAATGAAATTTAAGGTCCCACTTGTGTCACCACCTCAAACCCTGTCCCTGGAGAAACAGTCGGGTTTGTCAGGAGCAAATGTTCTTCTTCAGCAGTCTCAATATGGAATGCCAGGATCACGTCTGTCTCCACTAATCTGCCTTGCTCAGCCTTGTTAGCTGAGCCAGGCAACAGGCAGATGAAAGGGTTCCTGGCCAGTGAAGGAAGCCCAAGGAAGAGGAGCTCCTGCTTTCTAGCACAGACCCATGGCAACACAGGAGTGAGCTAAGAACATAATAAGGATCTAGGAAATTCAGAGTAAAACACAACAGGCTACAGAGAAAACACTGAGAAAACACTAATTCCATTCCCCATGTGAAGCTGCAGATCTTTCAGTGTTATTTCTCTACTATAGGTCCCCCCGCCTCATTACTGGGTTTGGAAATACAGCCCCAGACTCAGGAAAGCATTTATCTAACCAAGCACATGAGTAACCCTGCTATTTTCAGTAGCCCCACACACACATTCCCCAGACACCAAAAACTGGGCATGAACTCAAGTGCCTTGTAAATCCAGCCCTTGAATTATAGGATTAGAGGTCTGTGATTTCCTCAGTGGAGATGAGTCTTGGACTTAATGTCGGCCAGTTTACGCTTTGCCTTCCCTGCATTGCCTGCCTGGTGGGAAGTCCATGTACAAGACAATTTCAATACAGCCCAGCTAGCATCACCATTGGAAACCAGCAGCTTTGACGTTAACAGGATTGTACTTCAAAAGACTACGCATGTTTGCAGATGGCAACAGGGTTCCTGTTCCAGCTGTCTAATCAAGCTGATAGTCCACAATTATGCTCTGAGATCAAACAGCTCTGCAAGCAGCACTCACAATAAAACCAGCACCAGTAAATGCTGGTGTCACACTTATAAGCATCACACAATTGGTTATGATTCCACAAGCATGGGACATAGAGGAGGCTTCAGCTACTCTTGCAAAACTTTTACCACCTTACTCATAGCACGACAGTTCAAAACCCATATATCTATTTTGATTCCTGACCTGTGTTTATGGAAAGAAACCTAACACATGCCTAAACAAATACCAATATGGCTGTAATTCAGACAGCTTTTACGCATAGCCTTAACTTTCAGTAAAGAACCACTGGAGTCAGCTGAATTCAAACGTGTACTTGAATGCTTTGCTGAAGGATAAATCAAGCCACATGCCAACGTCCTTTCTAGAATCAGGGCCTTGACTTTCTTTAATTTAGTTGTTTTTAAACACACAAAAGGGCATAGTGCTCACTAGGAATCAGAACATACCATCAGTGCGAGTAATTGTAGCATCTGTGCTAATTCCTTTTTCATTCTGGTACCCCCTGTGCTTTCAAGCATGTAAACCTGATTCTCCTTGTGACTCCACTGAAGTTTCTATTGATTACACACCCAGCCCCAGCAGCAGGAGAATCAAGCCCTGCATATTTATTTTCTTCCTCTCAATACAGAAAGAATTCCCCTTGCCCTCTCAATTGCTATATCACAAGGTACACTGACTGCAAATAGGAATACAGTGATAATGTATCTAATGAATACATTTATATATGTACACAAGCATTTTCCTGACAGCATCCTACTCTACACCACTAACCAGACCAAAGAACAGAGATGTTCAGTGCACACAGTAGCAGAGGTGTGTGAAATGAGTTTGTATTAATAACAAGAGTCAGACTGCAGTTTTCTCTGGGAAAAAAACCAACTGAAATCCTTCCAAGATGAAGGCTGCAAGATCAGGACCTCACACAGACCTTTGGAACATTTCCTCTGGAGCTTTAAAGCACAATTTGTAGACCGTGTTACTTAACGTTTGTGTTTTCATTACCCACAAGCATTACACTGTATTTATATAAACAGATACTAAAACTGTTGCAATGCATAACAGAAAAATATTGTAAGCATTCCCAAGAAAAAACTTAGGGCTATCACTTCAAGCCAGGGTACAAAACACACGGGTAGCATTTCCAGCTCCATCTGTAAGACACACACCCTCTTTGAATTAGCTTTAGAAAAGGGTTTTTTATAGCAGACCAAAGTCATTCTTGCCCAGATTCCACCAATTTCAAAGTTGTAACAGCTTAAAAATGGGATGCGTTTAATTTGTTAACTCACTCCATGCTGACTTTTAAAGACATCCTGTAAAGTCAGAAGACAGATTGATGTAAATCAGGTTCAAGTACCCAGTGGCAATTAGAACCGGCAAAGCTGGAGAGATGCTGGTAAACATCCAAATAAGATGCACGACAGTGTATATGCAAATAACTCTCCTCCAAACCTCTTTGCAGCTGGTTCAAACAACACTTTTAAAGTGACTCATTCAGCACAATAGCCATTGTTTGAAAACAGTATGGTCAAAATGCAGTTTCCTTGTAGTTACACTACAATCGCTGCCATCCCAGTCCATAGTTGAAAAAGAACAACATGAATCCAAGCAAGAGTCCCCCTTAAACTCAGAGCAGGAGGAGGTCACTTACCCTGTGAGGACCACAACAAAATCCATCACGTTCCAACCGTTTCGGAGGTAAGAGCCTTTATGGAAAACAAACCCCAGAGCGATGATTTTTATACCAGCTTCAAAGCAAAATATTCCAATAAAGTACGGCTCAGTGTCATCCTGAAAAAGAATAAAACCCAAAGGTCTCAAGGAGATATCCACAGTTCCGCACTGATAACAAGAGTCATACAAACAACTACATGCACTAACTTCCTGCCCTTTTCAGCTCTCTGAACAGAGGTGAAACCAAAAGGTTTTGATTTACTGAATCTAAACAGAGAGAAGAATCTTGTTACTGTTTCTCTGTCACAATAGGACAAGGGATGATGGTTTAAACTTAAACAGGCAACGTTCAGGTTAGGTATAAGGAAGAAGTTCTTTACTGTGAGGGTAGTGAGGTGTTGGAATAGGTTTTCCAAACAAGTGGTGAGTGCTCCATCCCCAGCAGTGTTCAAGGCCAGGTTAGACGGAGCCTTGAGTGACACAGCTTAGTGTGAGGCATCCCTCCTCATGGCAAGACGCTGGAACTGGATGATCGTAAGGTCCTTTCCAACCCAAACTACTCTATGATGGTAAATTTGCTTTTTCACATTTTTCACTACTCTATTTGCCTTTATTCTGATTGTTTCACCCCGCTCTTTCTATTTTTACTCAATATTCTGGAGGGAATTTTAATACTCAAATTTTGCTCTAAGGGTATATTTACACTTGAAATAATACATTTCTGTACTTAGTGACATGGAAGAAAACATGTGCTTTACAGTTCATCCAGGAACCCAAAACAAGAGGATATCTTGAAGAGTAGCAGTCAGCACAGCCAGCTTGCAAACACTGCCAGGAAATTATTTATTTATCATTCATTCCATCAGTTCTTCCTTCACTTCCCTTCTTTCTCCTCCATTTTCTGAATTTCCACAGCTGCAGTGTCATCTGCTTTCCTTTCACTGTGTGTCTGATTCAGAGAGAAATCCCCACTCCCTTCCATTAACAGCAGAAGCATGAGGTTTGTGTCTCAGGCCCTTGGTGCAGACTAAAGCAGACCATGGGACCACAACTTCAAAAGAATCAAGCTTAGTCTCTATGGGTTTACTAGACCACTTTTTCATCTGTGGCACCAGATCCTTAGCATTCCACTTTATTATGAAGCCTTGCATGGCATGGTTTAGAGTGGGGTGTCCCTGATTATGGCAGGGGGGTTGGGACTGGATGCTCTTAAGGTACTTTCCAACCCTAACTATTCTATGATTATAAGAGTTTGAATCCAAAAGCAATACCAAATGGAAGCATTCACATTTGGAAGGAAGATGCAGGCTAGAAATGGGAACAAAGCAAGAGGTGAAAGGAGTGGGCATCAATTTCAACAAAATGTTACTTAGCTCTGGCACCTGGAACCAATTTCCAGATGTGCCTTAGACCCCCAATTCAGCTGGAGGCAATGGAAGTAAGGCAGCCCTACCCTCAAGGAAGCAAGTTCCCAAATTAAGAGATTACAAATCTTTGTTGCAGTGGCTTTGGCATTTCAGGCCATCAGAATTGGGCTTCTCTTTGATACACAGTTGTTTACATTTTGCAATTCTACTAATGACAAAGGTGATTTCAGTTCTTCTATACAGAAAGAACATGAATGTGGAATCTTGTGGCCACAGAACAAAGAATTGGTTTTGATATAAAGAATTATTTTACAAGCATGGCAACACTTGCTAAACTCTGATCCAGCACTAGCAGACAGCCCTGTGCTTTAAGCATGGTATTTGTCACAGAAAGCCAGGTTTTCCCCACCTAGAAGACTAATATAATAGCATACCCCACCAGAAGAGGCTTACACGTTTAGCACATCAATGTATACCCAACTCAGCAAGTCAACCTGTCCTGAGTTCAGCAATAGTAGTCAATTTTTCGCCTTCTTAGTAGCTGGTGCAGCTGTGTTTTGACTCAACTTGG
>JBAFWW010005967.1:18047-41019 GCA_036873685.1 Agapornis canus | reverse complement strand
CATGTCCTTTTTATGTTGAGGACACCAGAACTGCACACAATACTGCAGGTGAGGTGTCACGAGAGTAGAGGATCACTTCCTTCAACCTGCCGGTCACACTCCTTTTGATGCAGCCCAGGATATATTTGAGCAAACTTCTGTTTTATGTTGTTAGTAAGGGTTGATTACATGCCAGCTGAAATCATTAGAAAGACTAACATTTACCTGAAAACCCTTTGGATAAGCTTTCTGTGTTACAGAATTCCCCTGCAATAGGGAATGGATTTATCATCTTGCACCAGAGGCGGTTGAACTAAACGAGGTAACAGTTTTCCTTTCTGCAGGAAACACAGCCATTTGGGTAAGGTTAGGTGGTGAAGAACTATCTAATCAGTATGAATTTTGTGTTCTTGAAGGAACATCTAACAAAAGGTGTTTGGCTGATGATTTAGTGATGCAGTCATATAAAACACATAGATCATTATGCACCTGCTCATGGACTTCTTGTCAGATATTCCCTTTTAGATTGCTTCTACTCTTTTTGTTACGCCACCTGCCAAGCTGTCATAAGGAAGGCCATCTTTTGAAGGAGCCATGGGTAATCCAGAAATCTCCAATGGTTATGGTGACAGATTTGAATTATTATATTCTTGATGCATTTGTTTGTACATGTGCAGACTGATTTTCACATGTTTGGTAGTAGTCTTTAGAGGCGAAAACATAATATCTAAGTTAGTGATTATTGCTTGAGGAATTAACTGTACAAATATGGGATACATTTTCACATGTTGCTTCATTTGAAATATATTATAAAAATTTGATTTTGCAATGTTATTTAGAATTTGGGAAGGAATAGATTCTATTTCCATACTACTTTCATTACTAGTCCCATTGAAATTAAGAGTACGGATATTGTAAGCCTGGAAATCAGAATCTAATCCTACAGTCTTATGTTACTGTTATATGATGCTTAATTCAGAAATTAAAATGATAGTTTCTTTTTTTGGTTGCTTTTTCCCCCCCCCCCCTCAAGTTGCATTTTCACTACTTGTGTAACACGTATAATACAACTGCAAAACTCTGGGAAAAGAAAAATTTAAGCTTCCTAAAAAAGTCAAGACTTTTAGTTTTCTATTCTCTGCTTCGTGACACCTAATGTGTTTTTAATTTATCACCCAAAATTCATTTTGGAATTCCAACCCAACACTGAAATCACCAGCTGGTATATTAAGCATATCATGTCATGTCATATCAGTCCCTAGCTTTGTCCTGCTAAAACTCAGTATTAAATATTATTGAGGATGTTTGATACACATACATTACCAAGCTTTGTTTTCAATACTGAAATGGATTGTAGAGTGTTAAATGATGATTCATATCGTATGATACATATTACAGCTCATCTTCCCAGAGACCGGCATCTGGTTATTTGTTTGCATCTTTATATTTGCTATCATTTTAATAAATATTAACTTTAATAAATGCTGCATTTAAATGATTTTTAACTGAATTGTTTTTTTAAATAGCTTATACATCCTCACATGCAACCTGAATTTGATTCATCTATTTCATTCCAACTGATAGAGTAAAATGTCATTAGGATGTCTATGAGAAATTGACATGACTCCTAAAAGCTAAAAATCCTGACTCCTGATTGATTAGAAAACACTAGTACATTCTCTCCCTCACCAAAGCATGTATTTGTTCATAATAGACAATGAAGCTAATTATACACTATCTCCTTGCATGCTGACCGAAGCTGGTTTGCATGTTAATGTGGAGAAGAAACAGCATTAAGACTGTCAGTGCTGGACATGCTTCAATGTTGCCTTTTAATTAGAAGTTCAAATTTCTGAAAGAATAGCTGGAAAAGAATGTACCGGAATCTTACACAAGAGCTCGACTTACAAAACACGGCAGTCACATGGGTTTGTTTCCTGTCACACACTGTTAGCATCAATGACATTGCTGCTGCCAAGTTCACTTGATCTATGCATAAAAGAGATGCTTACTTTTCAAGAGTTATTTGCCCAGCAATAATGAAAACATCCCAAATTCCTTCATAGTTAACATTCCCCACCCCCAACCAGTATTAATATGTGGCCATACAGTTCAAGGAAAACAAAGTGTTGAGTTGCTGACCTCACAACTTTTCCTGTGGGGTGGGGGTTGCTTTGATTTAGGATGTTTTACTATTTCTCATGAGAAGTGGAGTTTCTTTTTATGGGTGTTGCATGAATGGACATTTTTTGTACTTACTGGCTTATCTGCAGCACTTTGCATGGATTTCTAGATTAAAGTTCCTCTCAATTAATGGAAATTGAGATAGTTGGCAGTTCTTTCAAAGTCAGATTTATGTCCTGAAAGTGCAACAGCCCAAGGAAACTAATGCCCTGAGATTGTGATTTAAATCATTAGTTTCTAGCAGTGAGTGAATATCAACTTTTCAAAGATAACATGTCAAAGTTTCCCAGAGTTATTCATTACAGTTGGTCACATCTGATTATCTGTTGCACTGGGGTAAATATGAAGGCATTTTCCTTGCACAAGTAAGTCTGCTCTGTCATCACATAGCTATAAATAGAAGCACAATTCACCCACACTTTTATCATCTTTGGAGCCCTACTCAGAACAGCAGTAGAATAATATTTGCATATTTGGTCCATTTTAGAATCAAATACCATTATTTAAATTATAATTGGAAATCCTTTCTTTAGAAAAAGTATCATAAACAATGCAGATACGAATTAATCATTTCCCTTTATGAACTTTACAGTTCAATGGAGAAGATCATTTAGCCAATGCAGCACAGCTACATTAATCAGCATAATACATCTAAAGTTGCATTAAACAAATGAAAAAGTGCCTTTTAGCAAGAAGTGTTTGGCCTTGGCGCAATCTTGCAGTAATTTTTTCAACTTAAACTGTACCAGATTGATCTTAAAGTAATTTTTTAAAACAGAAAACATCAGGTCACATAAAAAGGCAGTCTAACATGATGTCCTGCCAATGACCATGGTTGAAAGAGGATGCCTAGAGGAAAAAGAGAGGGTACACATGTATAATGTTCATTTAATTTATTCCGAGTTCTTGCATTTGTGTTCTGTGATTTGACTTTTCCAGTAGATATTGAAGCACATGCTTCTGTTAGACATTCAAAAATTTAGTTCTTACATTTCTTACTTTGAACATGGATCTGTCAGCTTCTCCTTTTTCCTTTTTCCCAAAAATATCAATATTTTACCTTTTCCCTCTTTCTGAACTTCAGAACTAGCATACACATTTTTTGTTGTATAGTGAATGTGTGACAGTATCAGCTAATCACAGGAAAAAGAAGCATAAGCCAAAGTCACCTTTGGCCTGGTGACCTTTCTAAGATATTTTGCATCTGAATTTCTCTCCAAGAACATTTCTTCTAGAGTATCTAAACAGCCCATAAGCCAGCTCCTCCTTATAAGAGAGTCTCCAAATGTTAACATTTTATGTACTTTCATTCTTGCTAGGTATCAAAAAAAAAAAATGCACTAGTTAACTAACAAACAAAGCAGAAGAAAACTAAGTCTTTACAGCTGTACAGGCTTTGCTTTAAAGCCACTACACTGCACTTTATGCATCTGTCTGAACCACCTCAAGGCCTAATTGCCCTAGGCTTTCAATACGTTCAGTTCATGGGGAGAGGCCACCCATGACTGCAGCTCAGACCTTAAAAAGTCCAAGGAGCAAAGCTGTCTGTATCAACTGCTCAGATCAGCTGTTCCAATTGTGGACATATCTTGTTCAAGTGTCTAAAGTTGGATGATGCAAATCCAGGCTGTACAGTGGAAAGACAAGTAACATTAAACATTTTAACAAATATTTGATCATGAATATTATCAAGCTTTTTTGGTGGGTGATATTTACTTTTTTTCAAATTCATTTCCTACAGAGTTTCAATAGACTTTAGTTGTTGAAATGTGTGTTTATGAAAAGCAAATTCCAAAACTTCATGCCCACAGATCACTGGAACATATTTCACATATGCACGTGGAAGAGTCCTTGCCAGACACGTTCACATGCCCAGCCAAACACCAGACAGAAATGATCCCACTTGAGTGATCTGAGTAACCATAACTACAGAACATAGCTTGATTTTCAAGTGTCCATGAATGATTATGGAGTTAAATGACTCAAAAAACAATTACTGAAAAAAGCTGGATGACTGATTTTTTTTTAATGGATTATCTAAATAGCCATTCTGCAAACAATAAAGATGCTAAATTTTGCAAATAAATCTTTTGTTGCGAGTTAGTCAGCCCATGACAGGTACAAGCACGAAAAGAAATAAACACACATCAAGAATTGCTTTGTGGAATTTGTCACAATTGACAGCCTTCTGTTAAGGTCTCTGACAGAATGGAAATGGGGTCTGTGTTATTTGAATAATGTAAGAAAGAGGAATATGTCAAGTCTGTTGAATTTATTCAGACTTCATCACTCCAGGGCCTTCAGTTCTACTAAACCAGCCAAATGCTTCCTACAAACATTTTTCCAGGGACAGTATTTTACTACTAGATAGAAAAAAAAACAGTTAAAAAAATCTTTAAAAATCTTTAAGATAATTTTAACTTTCTCCCATTCTGTTTGTTTTTAAACCACCAAAATAAAGATTAAAAGGTACACTTGAACTGTATTCGGAACATAGCAAAGGGAAATAAGCCAAAAAAATCTTCTTTACCCAGCAATGGAAAAATATTTGGCTTTATTTATTTATTTATCTATTTATTCATGTTCTCACGTGTAAAACGTGCCAGAGAATTATTAATATATTTTGCAAATAAGTTATGATCTCAGACATCAGTCAGGGAAAGCACATATGCGTGCGCCTGATCAGGAAAGTGCTTAACCATATGCCTAGTTTCAGTAGAACTTAAGCATATTGAATGGGATCCTTTCCAAAATCAGGGCCTCAGGAGAGTGAGAGAGCTAGCTCAGGTATTGAAGAATATTAGCACAAGTCATTTGAATTACCTTACCCTGCAGAGTCAAGCTGACCCATAGTATTTTTAAAGGGAATATTTCAATGATCTTATTTACAGCACAGGCCCCAAGGAACTGTGATGGCATGACTGAGCTGGTGATATGCTATGAGAAAAGGGTGAGTGGTGAGAGAAGACTGGGAACTCAGGGCTGGGGTTGAGAGATGAACCACTACCATCACCTCTTCCACCACTTGGTTGGAGTCTTACACAGTGCCTCCAGGATGTGAATGTAGTGGGCTGCTCCCCAGAAGCTCCAGGTCCAGGCATTGTTAGCCTTGATTTGTTGGATAGCATTTCCATTACCATTCCTCAGTTTGCAGGGGTGTAGTTTTTGGGTTGTTAGTTGTGACTCTCAATCCCACACTTACAATCTTAATTTTTGTTGGTTTAAGGAATTTTACGTACTCATGGTACTTTTACATATAGATGCTACTATCACATATAGGAGCACCAAACTTTCTCTTTATTAGACAAATGTTTGATTCTTCTAAACTAAACTTTTGGCTGATCAGTAATAAAACAGTTTGGTTGAAATTAACTCCTCTCTTTAATGCAATAACATTTATGCATATTCACCTTTCCTCCCCCTTTTCCTTGTCATGAAGGACTTTTCTGTGAGAGCTGCTTGTTAACAGTGGTTGACTCTGAAGCCCATTTTTGCAGCTACTAAGCAAATTGGCTCTGTCGCAGATTTGTATTGAAAACAAGCCCAGAAAGCAATAAAATCAGCTGTAGAAAGAAAATTGCAAGATGTTTGAAACCTAAGGGCAAACTCAGCATCACCCTTACAGCAGAATGTGTTTCATGGGGATTCTTGGCTCTTTCCTTCTTCACTTGACGTATGCTGAAAACTAGAGAAGCATGTTAACAGCCAGGCACTCACTATCCTCAGGGGTCCTGTTCCTCAGGAATACTTAGTACACTTAGGCACCAAATGGAGAATTTTTTTGGTGCTCAAAGAAAAATTCAGTAACTTAGGCATTTGAGAATGTGATGCTGACAAGTTTGAAAGTAAAACAGGGAACCTGAGGATACAAAATCCTTGATTCTCTTTGAAGTCTATCTGCAAATTCTTGTGAACGCAACAAACCTTCTGACTTCTTTAAGTTCCCTAATATTTTTCTACAGTGTGAGATGTTCCTTTGTGAAACTATAAAAGAAAAAGCTACTAAGTCTGTCATTTGAGCCATATTTATTTCAGCTATAATAGAGCACATGCACCCCCTACTACTTCATACCCCTGGTTACTCATTCCCACTCTTCCATCATTCCCTCATTTTGTCAGTACAACCATTTGCAAGGCTTTGCAGAGAACTTGATTAGATAAGTGACCTAGGTTAAACATAAATCTTTCTTATTTATTCATTTACAGAGTTTGTTTTTAACCAGACCAACTCCTGATCCAGATGACCACACGAGTCCTTGTCTGATGTGGATAGGAGGTGGAGGGAGAAAAGCTTCAGGTGTCTGTCAGGGTAATTGGCACTGTGACTGGTTTAAACAAAATGTGAAATTGCACCAACTTATCTGCTTTCCTTCCTTATGGTTGTCAAACATGGACCATTTCCTTTACACCCTCCAAAGGAGCTATTTCTCTAATTTGGTCAATTCTTCAGTCTGCTTCATGATGTTACAACTGGAGAGGCTGAGATGGGACAGTATATGGGCCTCTATTTGGGGGTAAGTGGCCAGGTACTACTACATATGATGGGGCCCATTTCATGCGCAGGGTGAGGAAACACCTGGGCAAGCAGTACTGCATGAGAAATGAGCAGCGCTGCTATAGGTGAAGAAACACATAGAGATCTTCCACCTCTCAGATACCGTGGGGACTAGCAGTGAGTGTGGAAAGGAGGAGTGATGGGAGGGGATAGCACAACCTGGCACAGCTGGCAAAGAAATACACATCAACCCATTCTGTCTAACCCATCTCAATTTTTGAGCTGACGGCTCTTTATATAAATGCCTGAAATCAGATTAAGGCACACAGTTCTGGGTTGAATGTTCACACTGCAGTTTACTGCTTGCTGCAGTTTAGCTCTCCGAATCAATTTAATGGATTTTAGTTAGCTTAGACTAGTTTTCATGAGAGAGACCATTAAAGAAAACCCTAGGGGAAGATGTGTGCTTGAGCCTTGCACACCTTGTGTGGCTTCAATACCAGGCTTGTGCTGTCAGGCTTAACTTAGACGTTGCTGTACTCTGCTTTGCCAGGCCACAGGCAGCACTGCTCTGTCATCTGTGAACTGGATGCCACACAAATGGGTTGAGGAGCACCTCAAGCAACCCTGGTCTGTGTGCTGCTGGGGAGGTTATCCAGAGGAGAGCCATGAGGAGGCATGATGACCAGCTGCAGCTCTAAGGCATGGAGGTGACAGCCTGTTCTCCAGGGTTCAACCAAGGTACATTCAGCATGAGATGCACCACTCAAGTGTACTCCTCTCTGACCCTCCATCTCAGGTTTCACAGTGGAGGGTGAGAACACTGTAGTGTTGTGGGAAGTGCTGGTGGGTGAAGGAATCCAAACAATTAACAGTTACCCAGAAAAATATGTTGCTCATATTCAAAGAGGATTGAACTATGAGGTCTCGAATTTCTATTGGAAATTCTCATTAGATATGACAACCATTATTTGAATTTACACTATTTTCATACAGGATTTTCACTCATCATCCCCTGACTTTTCTTCTCCCAGGACAGCATTTAGCAGCTAAGATTTCTTGGGCTTTCTTCACATTTTAAACATTATTTTCATTATTTTCAGTTTAATTCAATTAAGATTAATTTAATTCAGTGAAACAATAATTCAATTCAGGCTCAAGAGTTTTGAGCAGTTTTTAAATAATCAGTCCATGAATTTGCTTACTATATGGGATTTTTAGAACTCTTAGGGGTCTAATTAAATCACACAGTCTGTTTGGACATGGTCATCATCAGTGTTAAATTAACTTCCTGAGAGCCATTAACTAGACCTGATAATGTCAGGGCTTTTTCTTGTTTTAAGTGACAGTAGAAATTCAGCTGCTCTGTGCTTGAGCTTAAAAAAACATTAAACTGAAATAAATTGCTGTTAAGGGTTCTTTTCTTTAACCTTTTGTTCGATAAAAACTCAGAACTGGTTAACTCAGCAGCTGAGAACACATTTAATCTTGATTGCTTCATTCTAGCATTGCTTAATTTAATTTCTTTTATCTTTATCCCTAGCTTTGAAATCTTACTAGCTCTTTCCAAGCCACTGTGATTGATAGTCATATTACTCTCATGTGAATTTGTAGTGAAGGTGATGTTTCTCTGCTTTGAAAGCAATGCCACAAGTGAAATTGGAAACTATATTTTTAAAAGGAGAAAGAGTATTTGTGATTTGGATAAAAATATCAACCTTGGGACCAATACAAAAATTGAATTGTAAGAGTAGCCTCATTTACTCATATCCTACATTTCATTTACATTTTATATCAACCCTTAAGTGCCAATTTTAATGCTAAATGAGCTGTTACTTTGGAAATATATTACCTGGTTTGATGGAGTGGCAGAAGCTTTGACATCTAGCTCAGCACAAGGGTAGTTGAAGCAAGCTATCTTAAATGTTACAGTTTTCAAGGACAATGGGAATGTATAGCTCTACTCAGAAAATTCTGCATGCTAGACGCATGCTGCTTATAGCTTATACGGACTAAGAAATGGTAAAGCACTCTACAAGAATTTATCTGATGTCTCCATTGCTTAGACACCCCTGAGAGCTGCCTGGGTTGCTTCTCCGGAAGCACCTGAAATCAAAACACAGAGGAGCTCCAAGTTCTTCCTCTGCCTGCCCAGATGCATCCCAGTTTGTATATCTGGGCAACTACCCTCTGGCTAAACAGTTTAGAGCTGGGCTCTAAACTAAACAGTTTAGGCTAGGGAAATACCTAGGTGTCTCCTAACTTCTCTAGGTGATCCGTCAAAGCATGGCTGACACACTGGACTAGCAAAACCTAAAGGTTATTATTTTCATTGAAGAACAACAACTCACCATCCTTGTAGGCCAATCAGTTGATCACCTCCTAGTAAGCCTATAGCTCTTACAGTCAAAGAAACTGGTATAATTACTGCAATGGACACTAGCCGTGGAACTGCATTCCTCAGTGTCTAGGCTACTTCGCAGAGAAGAGTGAAGGATTTGTATTGCCACAGGGAAAACAAATGAGAAAGAATCATGTGTGTCTGCTAGCACAAGGGAAGGAAGGATTCTGTTTTGCTTCCACAGTTGCTTGTAGGCTTATACAGTGATTAAGTTTTTGATGCAGCATTCCCAGATTAAGGGCTGCAAAAAGAATTAAACATATTTGCATAATCTTTTTTACATTAACATCTACCTTGTCCCTGACAAGATTGATCTCTAATGTTCTAGTCAGGACATTCATCTTTTGAGTCACAGGCCCTAACAGTTTACAATCTAACAAAGAAAATGCAGCAGAGTCAGGAAAGGCCTGGAGGTTTATGATTTATATGAATTTAGACCATTATGGGTCCTTTTCCCCTTGTGTGAACTTCACTTAAATTTCAGTGGTTTCGTCTCTGCCATTTTTATGGTGAACTGAAGGGCTCTGTACACACTGAAGCTTCAAAATATTTCTATTATCTGCCATCATTCAGATATTACTTCTGGAAAGCATTAGAATGACTTTTGACATAATGAAACTACTCTTTATATCAATAAAAACAGACTCAGAATGAGTTGCATAAACCACACCATGTTACATTTTTCATTTGAAAGATTTACAGGTTTCTAAGCACCCAAACTATCCTAAATCTACAAAGAGCAGTAAAATATCTGCCTCCAAACTGAAAGCACTAATACTTGTGGGACCTTAATTCTGATTAATAATATTAGTCACTGTAGACATTTGATACTCAGATTTTGACCTTAAACAAAGCAAGAGCCACTGAAGAGCTAGCAGTCATCAGTTGTAATTTACAGCTGTGTCTTTTTCTGCTCTGCCTTTTTAATAGTCCTCTGAGGTTTGTCAGGATTAGGCCCCATCACTTTTTTGTCTGAGCCTTTGTAAGAAGAAGAGTTATTTTGATAATTTGTCAAAATGAAATCAGTGCTGAAGCAATGATCTGTGGGCCTTGGAAGTGGTGGTCACAGCAGGAAAGATGTGAACTGTTCTGCTTCTAAAAGCATGGGGACATGTTTTCACATGAGTAGACATGCTAGCTAGACCATTCAATCTATGCTAGTTTGAATTCACTCAAACTACATGAACTCAAATTAGTGTGCTGCATTCACTGCCCTTGAGATTCATTTGGAATAAAATATTATGTATCAACCTATGCACCAGAGCTCTTTCTCATTCCTTCATTCTTTGTGCATACAACAAGCTGAGTAATAAGAGAAATCTTATCACAAGTAGGCAATCTGTTGCTATGGTTGTCCCTCTCTGAACTAATTTCCAAGTATCAGTAAAACCAGGTTAAATTTTGCTACCAGTGATGCAAAGATTCCCTGTATAATTAGGTTGCCTGAAATGCTCTCTCTCCCTCTGTCTCTTAGAGAAAATCATAAAGAAACTCAATAACTCAACTAAAGCTCTTTCCAAGTGAACTTGAGAAATCGTGTTGGAATAGGAATATGTGGTAGGAGACATTAACTTAAACCTTTGTGGGTACTTACTCAGTGTAAGCATGGTAAATTTCCTGCTTTGTTTCAGTAGTTTTATATATCACTATCATTAAGCCCAGTTTCATGGCTACACTGAATGCAGCAGAGCACAGGATGGGCTAAGATTTAAAATAGCAAAAGCATGAAGGTGGGAAAGACAGGCTTGTGGCGTATTTACCAGAAGTAATATGAAGAGAAGGATCCTGATGGGAGAGGAGGAGGCTGCTGAGCCAGATCCCTGCCTCTCAGCCCCTGCCCTCAGTCCTGATGCCCATGTAGAGGGCTTCAGGGTGCCATGGCCACTCCTCTGCCCTTGCATTACTCCTTCCCTTGCATTGCATGCCTCCACACCCTGCTGCAGGGAAAAAGCACTCTTTGTGCTGCTCCATCCACATGCTCCCTGCCTGCACAAATGGCTCTCGAACTAGAGGTAAGCAGAAATGTGCCATGGATATAGAGGGAAAGGCTAAGAGAAGGTAAAAATCTAATTTCAGCTGAGAAGATGAGGGCTTACCCCATCTTTACAGTTTGCAGACTGCTTGGATTCCTGACTGTAACTCCCACAGAGCAAGTGAAATTACAGTGAACTATGACATAATTGAGGAAAAAGCCAGGATCTTGCATGATGGTGACCATATACTTCTGTCTGCCAGTAAAATTACACTTTCACTGGAACCACTCATCCCACTTTTCTGCTGGCTTTTTTTCCACAAGTTTAAAGATTCTAAAATAGTACATTACTCTTATTTTTCCTTATCTAGCCAGATTCTCATATACACTTCAACACTGAATGTACAAAAGGACTGTTTTGACAATTATTTGCTGAAAATGCTGTTATAGTTTCTAGCTGTGAAACTGAACTTACATTACCTCAACTGACCGGACCCGTAGCAGACTTTCAGATGGAATGTATGCATCACTTTTTGCCAATTCAGAGGTTATTTAATACGGTATGTCTGGAACTAGCCTTTTTGTTGAAATTGTTTTGGCTAAGAAACTGTCCAGATGAGTCTACTGCAAAACTATGTGCTTTGACTGGGATTTTCAAAGTTGGTCTGGAATCGCTCCACTCAAAAATGGGCTGTGTTAGAGATTATTTCTTTTGGAGAACAGCTCTTAAACCAAAGGTTTGGTTATGTTTGTTTGTTCATTTTTAATTTTTTATATACATAGGATCAGTACAACTCATGTATGCATGTATTATTACATGCAAACCAACTTTATCTTTCTTCCTCAATCTTTTTTACTGTCTGTTAGAATTATGCAATAAAACATCAGCAGAGATGGGGTGATAAAGACAGGGAAGAACTCTAATTTAGTCATGGGGATGGGAGCTATCATTTTGCAATATTCTCTTTAGCCATGCATCATACTATTCAGAAATGGTTAGTTACTATGTTAATGGGAATAGCTGATGTATTGCAGTAAGTGCTGGCATTTTTCTGCAGTGATGGTTTTCTATTCACATTAATGAGCATTTTTCTTTTGAATTGGTTGCACTGTTTAATTCATTGTTATATTTGTTTGACACCCCAGAACAAATTCTGCCCTCAATTATACTACTGTAAATCTAGGATAGTCTATCTCTTCTCATCAGTGTTAGACCTTGATTTGTCCAGTGATTTAAACAAGCCTTTAACCTTAAACACATTTCCATCATACACTGATAGTTAGGGAGACTCTGAAGTGCTTAGGTTTTTTTCTTCTTTATGTTGGTGAAAGGAAGAGAGATTGAGCTTGTGTAGTTAATTTTACCATTTCATAGCTAAGTGTATAGCTATATATAGCATAGACTGTACTAAGTAATAGACACTGAACCATCCTAGAAAACAGCAATTGTAGTGAGTGAAATATTAAGCCCAAGTCAATAGGCATTGCTGAGACAGCAGAGCTTGTTAACCTGGGCATGACAACCCCACAGCTATTTGAAAGGTGACTGGAAAGCTATGCACTTTAGCAGGAAGGTTGAAGAGAATTTAGTGGGGTCATGTACAGCCTCACCCAGATACCTGCCCCACAGCTGGGCTTAGTGAGACCTGGCACCTGTGGAAGGGGCAGAAATGAGTATGCCAGCTCCTCCCTCAGCCTCTGGAGTTCACAGTCTGGCATATTAATTTGAGCTGCTTTCCTCTGCCAAGAGTTGTCTGGATGGTTTTTCAAGTCCTGCAAGGTAGATTGGATTCAATTTTTCATCCTACTCATCATTAAGTGGGTAATGGGCAGTTTCAGGCTTGTAATGAAACTAGGTCAAACAGTAGCCTGCTTGTGTAAGCTCCAAATGTCTGGTTCACTAGAGTCTGTTATATCTTAAATGGCAATAGATGGTATTTTGATGTACCTTACAGAACAGAAAAGGATAGACGTATATTATTCATGAATAGATTTTTCTTCTAAAACACGATGGAATTAATTATGTCCCAAGCCCAGCATTTCACTCCTGAGGCCTTTGGGATGTGGTCAGAAATGCAATTGCAGTGTCCAAAATTCAATTTATGTACTTTAAATCCTGGCAGCTGTCACTGCACTAGCTTTAATCTCATAAAAAATGCTTTGAAGACCAGAATTTAAGTCTGTGTGGGAATATAATGCAAAGTAGCATAAAATCTTTGTATAGCCCCCCTCCTCACTCATTCAGTGTTGCAAGTACTTTGTCTAGCTTGTGACACAATAGATAATACACCATGCAAGTCTCTTTAGCAAAGCTAATGCAAAGATCCCCAAACCAAAAGAGTTCACAGTTCCCATTTTTGAAATTTCAAACAGGTCAACCATGACACAGATAAAGATAAGCTCAGAACTTATGATTTGTAAAGTTTGCAACTGCACATCTTTGTACAAGCTTCATAACAAAGGAGACAGAGGAAGGAAGAAATGAATGATAGACATCAAAATATGAGATTGCAAGTCAGAGTCTTGGGGTTCTCCTGTGATCACTCCTGCTGAGCCAACAGCAAGCTGCTGAGCCAGGCCCTACTATTTATCTTCATGCCTTTTGTTTCTTCTGAGCTTCTCTAGGGCAAAGCAGCCTTTTACTCTCTTCTTGTAGGAGTAGATGGCTTAGTCAGGAGCTAGACTATGAATTATGATAATGGTACCTGGCTATGATAGATAACAGCATATTCAGTCAGTGGAAAAGTGTGGAAACCATGTAAGGATTCACAGAGTGAAAACAAAGGCCTGGAAGAGTAACAGCAAAAGATACCAGGATATTTACAATTTTGCAGGGAATTTGAATAAGTTATGCTTTCAGAAAGTGCTGACTCCCCATCTGCAGGGACCTAGAGTCCTTCTATGTAACCCACACTGTGAACCTAAACTTATGCTACTAAAAATGAAGACATTTTAACTTTCCTGGATTATATCCCTATTAGACTCAGTCTTGCTCCAGTGCCATAAGTCTGACTTTCCCTTCTGCTCAGCCTCCCATCTTCAGTGTCTCCAGGGCTAGGGGCTAGCCTTCATCTTGGGCTATTCCACAGCCTTGAAGAAAGAGCATCTTCTTAAAAATGGGATCTGCAGATTCAAAACTACCACTGGCCAAAACAAGTCAAAAGCATTAGTTTCTGTATTGTAAATTTTAGTTTATTCTGTTAGGCTATTGTGTGGAAGTCAGTGAGCATGTCTAATGGATCAGGCTTCTCCAAGGAGTTAGGATAGATTTAGCTGCTTCGTGCCTTTTATCAGCTTTCACTGGAGTATGGATGCTTTATCCCCTTAGCCAACACACCTTTAAGTAAGTGATATGCCAGTCCTGAGGAACTTTGTGCACTGAAACAGAGGAACAAATTGATTTTAAGTACCTCCAAGCCTTAGACAGGATTGGAGTGTCAGCAGTCTGAGAGCTGTGGACCTGGTACAGGGGACTTGGGGATTGAGAATGAAGCTTAATCCAAGGGTCAGGCAGGTGGTCCCTGGGCTTGGCATAACACTTCAAATGAATGCCTGCACTAACTGTTCACATTCTTGCTTTTCTGTAAGGAAAAACCAATGTATTGTTTTGGTCTACCCTGACCCCACTTATTACTTGAGCTGAGTGAGTAATTCACAGCATACATCTTCCCTGACAGAGTTGCTTTTTCTCATTTTCAACGTGAATCTATGAAACCATCTGCCTGTAGCTATGTATAGATTGCAGTTTCCTCGTGTTTATCTGTCTACAAAAATGCAGTGATTTTTTTTCCCCCCAATCTTATTATCTGTATGAATTGATAGTGACCTGATCTCCGAACTGTATTTTCTGGTCACAGAAATCACCAGGGTGATATATTTCAGCTACAGAGAGTTCACATGTCTTGCTATTTGCTACTGTTTCACCAATATTTTTTTGTTTTGATGGATGCTCTCATTTATGATGACCAGGTTTACACATTTTTAATCTATTCAATATAGTAAGAGCTGGATGAAGATATAAAAACAGGTGCAGCATAAAACAAAACTGAGAAAGGATGGTTATAGAACGTGCAGTTTTCTGAGTAATTTCTGGACTCAAAGCTGACATGGAAATTTGCAGTTAAATGTGTTCAAAACCTTGCAAATATTACTTTGAAATTAGATTTCTGCTATCCTTTATTGTAGTTGTATTTTGTGACGAGCACATACAGCAGTGGCAGGGTACAGGCTGAAGAAACCATAACAGTTATGAATACATTAAAAACCTCACAAGTATTTTTGAAGAGATTTAGGTGTTATTTGGGATGTATTTTGCTATAGTTATTCCAGCCTTTTTTATGTTTGATTAATCATTCTAATCGGTGAACTGGCTAAGACAAGGGTTGCTGCTCAGTGAAAGAATGTGAGTCATCTTGGTAGATCCAAGGCATGTCACTGTTTGCTGTAAAATTATATTTTTCTGTCTTTCTAGAAGTCTGTTGTCTAATTCAGCCCTACAGCTGGATCAACAAAACAGCACTGAGTGAATCATTCACTGTCATCCCTGTAAGCAAGGTTCTTGCAGCAACTCTGAGTCAAGTCTAGAAATAATGCCAAATTTAAAATGTGGCCCCATCTAAGATATTTCTTTACAACTGCATATTAGAGGTCTGCAGCTTTCTTAAAGATATATTTTTGTCCTCTGAAAACAAAGCTGGGAAAAAAGGAGAGAACTGAAACTGCACTGAAACCATGTGAGTTTCAGATAGAAAGGCTGATAGTAACATATATTACAAGCTTTTGCATCCTTAACATGCTGGACACCTCATGATACACTGACTGCCTTTAGTTCACTAACCTTAATGGCAGTTTAAAGCATTTGATATGGCAGGAAACAATAATCCTTTTACAGGATGGAACCAACCAATGTGGCAGCTTACGTGAAAAACTGTGGTGTTAAACATGGAATCCTGGGCTTCACATTGAATCTTACTACATATTCAGGCTAGTTAAGTGCACCAATCCCTGTCCATCAAGAGGTGGATCAAGGTGTTGAGAAGTGGCTGTTTAATTTCTCAGATTTACGTTTGGCAGTGAACTATGCAACCTGTCCTGATTTTCTATGTACTTCAGCTGAATGTACAGCTATTTTGTTTAAATTTATAGCTCCTTTCTCATGAAACCTCTGGAAAATGAAAATGATTTTGATAAAAATTTCAGTAATAGTCATTTTCACTGAGATGCATGAAAACATCTCCATATTTTTCTGTATTTCTTTATTATAATTTGGAGCTTTGTTAGTTATAAATAGCTGTAAGTTATCAGATATTTTCTGATTAGCTAACTTAGCAAATATAGGTTTTGGAAGTTTGATAGAAATGGTTTTAATTTCTATGCCTTTAGGATTATGTTAGCACACTGCAATCACCTCTGAATGAATGAAGGGGAGGTAATGTACCTGCAGGCCTGTGGGCTGCAGCAAAATTAGGGACAGCAGCTTGTCATCTTCTACTACCTGTCTGAGTGTATTTCTGACCCATTCTTGTGACAGTTATCATCTCATCATCCCCACACTGTAGTGCTGTACCTTTCTTCCTGTATAGGAAAAATGGCACAGGTTCCAAATAGTAATACAGTCTAGACAGATTTACTGCATGACTTATTTTGAACAGCTGAGTTGTCTATATTCTTTGCTAATATTAAGGTACAACTTCAGTAGTTAGGTTGGCGGGTTTCAGTACTTGTTTATTTTTCTCTTATGTCTGCCTATCAGGAATCTGGCTTGCAATACACTCTCACTTCTGTATCTAGGACAGTGTGAAGGTTTGCATAGACCTTTATTATTTTATGTTTCTAGTTTTTTTACTGCCTTATAGTAATGCCATGCCAGTTTAGAATCCTCTGTCCTCCTGTCAGTGTAATGTTGGACCAATGCAGTGGAAAGTCTGGCCCAAAATATACAGATTCTAAGAATCAGTCATTTTTTCAGTATTTGAGTCATTCTTGAATCATAACACCTTCATCTTATACGAGGTGTCTTGACTACAGAGATGACTCTGAGAATAGTAACTCATGTTACTGAGAGAGTTGTGGTTGTTTAGCCTGGAGAAGACTCCAGGGAGACCTTATTGCAGTCTTTCAGTTCTTAAAAGGGGCCTATAAGAAAGATGTGAAGAGACTTTTAAGCAGAGCCTGTTGTGATAGGATGAGGGGTGGTGGTTTTAAACTAATGGAGGGAGATTCAGCCTGGATGTGAGGAAGAATTTTTTACAAGTTGAAAGAGGGTGATGAAACACTGGAACAAGTTACCCAGACAGGTGGTGGATGTGCCATCCCTGGAGACATTCAGGTCCAGACTGGATGTGGTTCTGAGCAACCTGATCTAGTTGAAGATGTCCCTGCTCATTGCACAGAGGTTGGACTAGACAACCTGTCAGCAGAAGAATCTTGTAATTTTTCAGGATTTGTCAAACATAGCAATTTATGCATACCTTTTCATTTTCACAGAAGTTTGAAGGCTGATATATACACAGATTATGAAAAGACAGTCTAATTCTGTTGTGGTATCAAAAGCACATATCCAGCAAGCAAAACTAAATGATGACAGGCCTTCTTTTGTAATGACATATCTATACAGAACCTGAGGGACCCTTAGCAGAGGAAAACTGCTGCTAGTGAGAAATTTTTATCTGAAGAAAGTGATGTCATTACTTACAGACATAGATACCTGGTCACGGTTAAAAGTTCCTGTGAATTGAATTCAGGGATAGATTTTTTTCTCTATTTATTTATTAAGAGCAGGATTAACTAAATGTCTGGCATAACAGCTTATCATGCAATGAGGTTGGCCCATTGACTGACATTCAGTACGAACAGTTCAGAGTGTACAACAAAAAAATTACTCTGATATTGCAGGAAATTTTGGGAGAAAGCATGTTCAGAAAGAGAAGTTTTGTACTTGGAAGTGTCCCACAGTAATGCAGGAGTGTAAAGCCCTCAGGCGTCAGCTGAACCATAGCTGTTTGATACAGGACTTTCCAACTCAAGGGACAGGAAGTCTCCTCCCCTGAAAGCCCCTAACAACCCAAGTATGTAAATGTAAGAAAATTGCATTAAATTATTCTAACTAAATTATTTCTAACTAAATTTATTTATATTTCTATTTCTAACTAAAATTATTTATAAAATTCTAACTAAACTATTTACTAAAAGGTAAAGAGTATAAAGGAGAACATCTTCTAGACTTAGCCCACAATAATCCATGTGTGAAAGAACAAACGGGGACAAAAACGTATTCTAGGTATTTTTGTAAGTGAATAAACTGCAGACCAACATTTTGGTAAATATCCCAACTAGAGTGGGCTGTGTGTAAATGCACTCTAATTTTGCAAAAACATTGCCTTGAAGAATGAACCTTATATTTTTGTGAGGAGGTACCTGTAAATGTTGACAGGTAGAAGAACTGTTCTACATGTTGCTAGGGTGTCAAAAAACTGCATAAAATTTTCCCCTAACCTTCAATAAGCAAAAGAAGTGATAAACCAGATGAAATAGATGCATCAAAGAGCTTTCCTTCATACTCCTAGTAGAACTAAAAAGGATGGCTTTAAAGAGCTTGTGTCAAGAGGTTCCCTCCCAATAATCACCCCTATATGAGTAGTGACTGTAAGTGAAATATAGCTAATTGGGTGAAAAAAAATATATAATTGATAGTATGAACAAGGTTAGGTCAATGTTAGAAACTCCTAAAGAATGATCCTGTAAGCCTCCTAATCTCTTCTTCTTGAGAACTTGTCAATATGGACATCACAGTAAAGAAATTTTGACAGTATAATCTTCAGCTGACATTAGGAAAGATATCCTTACCAAGCTTAATGGGATCCTCTCTTTACAAGTATACGAAGTGATTAAAAGTCTGAGTTACTTGAACAGCATTTTTTCAAAATCTCAATTGCAATAAAAAGTGTCTGAGAAAACTACAAACTGAGACTGGAGTTGTTTTGCATGTCTAGATGAGACAACTATTTTCTACTTACGTTTTCACACTAAAATCACAAACAACTCTGCTAAGTTTGATATTTATAAACTTTCTTTTCAGTTTCAGTTGGGTTTTTTATTCACCTTATATTTTTATACCTGCTTGCTTAAGCAAACTTTTAATACTTGTTTAGGCAAAATTTTAATACTAGCTTAATGAAACTTTCATCCAGTTTAATCTTCTGTTTTCTGTAACTCTTCTTGTCTCTATGTGGATGACATGCTGAGCCTGTTCTACCTACAGAATAGAAGGTTTGGGGGAGATTAGTCAATGGATATAAGTATCTGAAGGAAAGGTGTCAAGAGGATGTGGAGAGACTCTTCTCAGTGGTTCCAGCTGATAGGATGAGAGACAATGGACATAAAGTAAAACACAGGAAGTTCCACCTGAACATGAGCAAAAACTTCTTTGTTGTGAGGGTGACTGAGCACTGGAATAAGCTGCCCAGAGAGGTTATGGAGTCTCCTTCCCTGGAGATATGACACAGTCCTGAATAATGTGCTCTAGGTAACCTGGCTTGAGCAGGGAGGTTGGACTAGATTACCTCTGATTGTCTCCTCCAACCTCAACCATTCTCTGGCTCTGATTCTACAACATACTTGACGTACTTAAATATGATCATGAAATTAAAAAATGAAAATTTTATCTACCTGTAATTTAGGGAGGAATGTTGAGGTTTGCATATCACCCCATGTTTGAATATCAGAGTGGCTGGAGGATTAGTCAGCACATATTTCTAATGGACTTAAATTAGTTCATGTGTAACTTATGTGCTCATGTAATTCCCTTGAAAGAGATACATCCAGAATGGGGAAGCAAGGGACAACTGCATGAGACGGGAAACAAATAAATAGATATTAAGAAACTCTTATATGCCTTTGGCAGAAATAAACTGCAAAAATACTGCATTAGTCAGTGAGGAAGAAGAATGAAGCAAGATGGAAAACAAATTGTCTTGTGGCAGTTTTTTTTCTCCCACATATTCTGATGACAATTCAAAGCCAATGACAGCTGTAATTCTAATTTATCTTATGTTGTGGGTGAAAAGACTTAAATACCTCACTTGTAAAACCTATACTCTTGTGTCAGCTTCTCGAAGTATTATGAACAGGGAGTGAAGGATGTTCTGTAAAGAGTGCTCAAGGTTTAAGGGCTATGAGGATATTTCAGAGAAGACAGTAAGTATTTTCTCCCTCATGCAGAGGATGGTACCTTGTGGAACTGTATTACAGAAGTTAAAATATTTTCTTCACATAAAATGAAACTTAAAAGCATTGTGAAATACAGTTATAAAGTAAAAATTTTTTATCATTTACTTAGGCTTAGATCAGTTAAAAGCTTGCATTTTTAAGGAGTTCTATCATAAGAAATCATATCCTCACTGAAATCTAAGACGGAAAGAAAAAGCCCAGTTGGATTACCAGAAGATCCAAAATTAATCTCTAAGAAAGCAAATAGTTCACCAAAGTCCAATCTGTACATCAGTTTATTTTCAACCTAAAGTTCAAAAGAAATAGCAGCTCTGTGGTTAAGCAATGATTGAAGAGGTTAGTAATAGATCAAAGTAAAGGATGAGAGAGAGATGGGTAAGCATCTGGGAGAGAAAATGGATAACATTTTCCTTGGTCTGGTCTGAGAAAAAAAGAGAATGTGGGGGAAAAAATGGGGAGGAAAATAAGACCAGACTTCTCAGGAGAAATAACTTTTACTCAGAATGAACAGTGAAATTTTCCAGAGAAAGACTTGAAAGAGGCTACCACTGTATTTAATCCTTCAAAATGCTTGCTTTAACTAATTCCGCCTTCAAAACCTGTCACATTGTTTCAAAATACATGACACAATTAAAATGCCACAAAAATCTAAAATTACAGACCACTTTTATTATTCATACTTAAAGTTCTGCTGTGTTGCACTATATTACAAAAACATAGTATTGTATATTTTGTCTTTTTTTTTTCCCCCCTGAGATGTTTCCTGTCAAAATGAAAGTTTCTTTTGTATTAACCTTATATTAGGTCTCCATTTGCATAATATTCCTATCACTTAAGGGAATATATTTCTCTTTTCTATTAGGAGTTAAAAATATTTTTGTTCCCATATTCAAAATTTTAAAGTAAGAAGGCAGAATATTACTGATGAGGCTAATGAGTAGATCTACAGTCATATAGCATTATTCACTATTAAACAATTTGTGCAAAGTAAATTTCTTAGGATAGTAAAGTATAATTTCCATAGATATCTAATTGTTATATGCATCCCAAGTCTTTGAAAAGCATCTTTGGGTTTGGGATAAGGGAATATGTATTTTTTTTTACTAAACACCTCTGAAATAGTAAAGTCCTAGTCTAATTCCATCCTTCTGTTTCATCTAGTGGATTTTCATTTACATCTCCATTTTCTTCTGTTGAAGGTGCTTCTGCCAGCACATGGTAATCATGTACAACTTTCTTTGGAAGAAATTTGTCATCTCTGCAGCTTTTGCTGGTAAGATTTTTTTCCACCTGTGATTTTACAGGTGGAAAATATTAAGTGTCTCAAACTATTTATCTATATATTATAGCTCAGAATCAGACTTAAAGACAATATTGCATGTATGACTCCCAAAACATAAAGGAAATTATTGTGTATATCCTCCCAGTAGGATACAGGCACTTTACAAAGGCAAATCCTGTGGGTGAAATATGCTATAAAGAAGTAAGCACATGTTCCAGAAGAATTTCTCTGGCCATTTCGTGGGGGGTAATGGACAGGATGCCTACCACTTTTGTAGGAATATTGTGCATGTGCATTTTTAGGGAATGAGGTGATTTTTTATAGGGCGAGATCTCTGATGGCACATGGAGCCACTGAATAAAGTAAAGCTTTTCCTTTGGATCAGTTTAAAAAAAATCCAAAGCCACAAAGCTGCTGCATTCTGTGCAGAGCCCAATTCTATGGTTATGGCTTAGGTCTTGGGAGATAATCACTCCGTCTGAGCATATGCTCCCACAGTTGGCAGCAGTTGAACAGTGGGTTCTGAAGGTCACAATGTTGGACTTAGGCAGAATTTAAGTACCAATTTGTGGGATTTGGAAACTTTCCCAAGATCAGAAGCTGTGGTGTAGCAGAGAATGAAATCCAGTTGTCTGGTGCTGCAACCCATAAACACTGGGCTCTAGAAAAGACTTTGGATGTTAAATCACTGTCTTAATGGGGATTAAAAAAAAAAGGTTAAGTGGTGGGGGTTTTTTTAGGTATTTAAGGATGCAGTTACCAAGTTTTTCTTTTTCTATACTGATAAGAGATGATATTCTGACTATAAATATTTTAAGCTATTGAAGAAACTACTGTGAGGAAAGGGTTACTACAGTCTATGACAGGCCTATCAATGGCCTTTAATAGTTATAATTTAAGATTACAGTGTGCAATTAAACAGATGAGAGTAAAGGAGTTCAGAAGAACAATTTCTTAAAGCCACATTTGTGGAAAAGTGTGACAAGAGTAGCTGCAATTTTCAGAATGTTATTCTCTGCTGCTTTGCTGGGATGACTAAAAATAGGAGTTTATAACATTCAGGAAGGTGGAAAAACTTGCACTGAATGCATATTTGCAAACAATTCTGCTCAGCAAAAGGAAAAGAGTTAGAGCAGGAGGTCTCTCTGGTACCCTAAGTCTTCATTCAAGTCCATTGTTACTGCAGGACAAATAGAAATCCTGTGTTTTGCTATCTAGCCACGGCATTCATCATGATTAAAAATGTGTCTATTTTAAAATATTTGTTGGGAAGGAAGACATGGCTTAAAAATACATGTAATTGTACATATAGAATCATAGAATCATAGAATAATTAGGGTTGGAAGGGACCTTAAGATCACCTTGTTCCAACCCCTCTGCCATAAGCAGGGACACCTCACACTAGACCATGTCACCCAAGGCTTCATCCAA
>JBAFWW010005966.1:18423-31141 GCA_036873685.1 Agapornis canus | reverse complement strand
ACCTTAAGATCATCCAGTTCCAACCCCCTGCCATGGGCAGGGACACCTCACCCTATTTCATATTGCTCAAGGCTCTGTCAACCTTGAACACTGCCAGGGGTGGAGCATTCAACACTTCTCTGGGCAGCCCATTCCAGTGCCTCACCACCCTCACAGTAAGGGACTTCTTTACATCAAACCATAAGTTTGAACCTGTTGCCCATTGTCTTATCACTACAGTCCCTAATGAAGAGTCCCTCCCCAGCATCACATTGAAGATTTTCCCACTGAGACTCCTAATCTAGAGCCAGCTCTCCTTCTACCTTTGCTTAACAGTAGTAAGTGATCTAGCTTTGTCAGGTGTGACTGGAATTGACTGACTTTTCCAAAACTGTGAAATGAAAAGGAACGCTCTGTTGGATCAGCTAACAAACAGACAAACACTGATGTGCGTAGACACAGACAGGCTCATCATGTCTGGTTTCCATTGGAAACACCATTTAAAATGTACTAAAGCAACAACTGTGTGACATAATTAGGAAAGGGTTTCCCACCCAGGCATGATACCATGACTGTGTCCAGACTCCATCTGATACAGATAAATACACTTGCTATAAGCACAGTTTTCAGACTTGATTGCCCAGGAAGTTGTGCTGCTGAACATTTAGCACTTTTTTGTCTCCTTTACACCAACATTGATAGGAATGGTGCCATTTGTCATGTAAGAAGCTGAACAAAACCACATTGTCAGAAACAAATGCAAGGTGCTCTTGTGATTACTTTCCTGTCCTCATAATGGTGACTGAGATGGGTGAACTCACTAGTCAGCATTGTTGTTTGGTGTTAAGGCAGGTGGGTAAAAGTGTGCTATTGGAGGTTTGGTTAAAGGTGTTATTTGGGCAGGAATGGTGTTTCAGGGACAGTGTAAGTTTTAAAGACCCTCAAGGCTGGGAGAGCTGTTTATGCACAGGCTCATCTTTTCCCCTTCATTCTGCTTTCATTCAGCACTGCTGAAGCTTCTCAATCTCTAGTTGCCTGTCTACTGAGAGTCTCTGCAGAATGGTAGAGTTGAATGTGAGAATAGAGAGCAAAGCAGTGTGAAGCATTGTGTGCTGTCGAGCTACACCATACTTCCTCAACTCAGCAGCTGTCATCAGGCTGGGCACATTCCTTCCTTTTGCTGGCCCTCAGTTGGGACTGGAGTCCCAGGCTAACTGGGATGCTTTGCCTGTGGTTTACAAACCACCCAGCTCACCAGGGGTGAGTTCAGTGTAGTGGGAGGCTCAGTAGATCCATTTCAGTGTCCTGACCCCATGGTGCTCTGGAGTGGAGCAGTGGGAAGGGGGCAGAGCGACCAGAAGGTGAGGGGATGAGGGCAGAGACGCCCTAATGGCCACCAAATTTCGCTTCCTAACAGGATACACTGTGAAGGCCTCTAGACTCTCTGTGGGCTTGGTACTTTCCAAATAATGTTGTTTTAACTATAACCTTTACATTTAATTTCCTGCCATTCGTATACGTGAGCTTCTGAAAACTACATCAGTCTACACCTGCCCTTATTTTCCCCTTAAACTGTGGTTCTACTCCGAAAAATGTCTGTAAAAATGGCCCTGTGGGGAACCACTGGTTGGTGTATCAGTGAGCTCTTCACTGAATTTGTTCACATTACAAGTCTAAAAGAGGCTTTGACTCGTATCAAAATGGCAACTTTGCACCGACGTGGATTTTTTTCCTCCTGCTTTATCATCCCTAGGGATATTGATGCTTCAGGCTAAATGTTGCCATTGGGTGAATCTCCATCACCACGTTAAAATGAAGAGGCATTTAAGCAATGGCGTTTAAGTTCTTGTATCAGGTACCACAATGGAATAACCATGTTGGGCAGCAAGTGTTTAAGCCCACCTACACACCAGATGATATTTCTGTTCCTTCCCTTACAACTTGTGTCCCACAGAAAGTATCCTGATAGATCTGCCTGATAACAGCAGGAGACATCAAATATATGCTTGGATACACAAAATGTTCAGAAGTAGGGATTTCCTAGCCTTGCAGGCTGCAGAACAGCATGGATAGAAGGGGTAGGAAGCTGAGGCATTCACAGGCACCATCACCCACAGCAAGTCTGGGGACACAGGTAGGAGGGGATGGAGGAGGTGTTCACTTTCACTCTCTGACAGTGATGGTCACAGGACCAGAGAAGTGGGGACACAAGGGTGGGAGGGAAAGCATGCTGCTTTTGAGCAGTTTCATTCTTAGCCTGTCTGGCTGAGAGCATACAGCTATGAAATCATGGGCACGGGACAGTCACGAGATGCCCCCACTCAGAACCTCAGCCCTGGCCCCTCATTGTGGTTGGGTTGAACTAGACAGTGCCAGGACTTTGCTCTGAAGGACTGGAGCCCATGCAGCAGATTAAAGGTTTAAGAAAGCTACTCAGTGTGGATGCCTGCCCCGCTAATGGGTCCTTGTGGTGCCAGAAGGGCTGCTCAGACATGGGGGCCCTGCCTACACACACTCATGGAAGACCTGGGCTGTCACAGAAGGGTCATTGGAGACCCTGGGCCTGGCACTGTCTGTTCCTCAATGCCCTTCAGTTCAGCAATATGAAAGAAGGCCAGTACCTATGCCCTTTTTTGATCCTGTGGATGTAGTATGGGACACAGCAGGCATTTGAGCATTGAGTGATCTCTGTCAGCTGAATCTAACATGGCATCTGTGAATGCAGATGGTCTTAGTATGGTGCATCTGTGATGGAAAACTCACCAGTGTGAACTGGAAAGTAGGTGGTGTACCCATGTCAATGTGTTTGCACAGCTCTCACATCCTCTCTATGTCTCAATTTCGACAGAGAGAAAGGGACATAAAGGACACCTTCCAATCTTTTTCAAGGACTGAGATTCATAGAGCAGGTACCAGATATTTCATCATATACAGGTGTCCACTGCCAAAGTCTGTGGGCATATTATTGACTTCCAGTATTAATCCATGCCTGTGCAAGTCCCTGAGGGTTCTCTGGGGCTGAATGCTGAAGATGCATGGCCAGAGCATCTACAGGTCATGGACCTGTATTGAAGATGGAGTGCCTGTGTGAGATATATGATCTACAGGAGGGCAGCATTGATTCAGAGACCAGCCTTATGCCAAATCTGTGCCTGAGAAAGATAATGAGCTGAATGCTGGCCAATTTGCTGTTCAGCACCAGTGACTGCTCTCGTCCTTGAGGGAAAACATTACCTTGTTACCTGGGCAGTCTTGGAAAGATACAGCCCTGCTCTGTCTTGCAGCCTGCCAATGTGTTATATCTCTCTCTATTTAAAGTTAGAGGGGCTTGTGTGCTTGACAAGCCTAATATGAAGCAATGATGGCTTCAGACCTAATAAATTGAGAAGAATTCAGAGATTTATTGTACACTGAAAACTGCTTGAAGGCAAGACATGATACTGTAAGGAGATTCTTGAGAATAAACCCTCTGGTGCTTTGATTAGTGAGGCTTGCTCCCAATTTAATCACATTTCCCTTCCTTCTCTACAGGAAAAAATCATTACCACAACCACCCCCACTCTGCTCAGAGCTCTTCTTGCTCCTTCTCCATTTTCTTCATCTCTGTGCCTGAGCACTGCCTAGAAAGGGAGTTAATTAGGTGGTTGATTTTTGGTCTAAAATGATGTCATTCTTATCCAAAGGCAGGCCCCGTGCTCCTCCTTAAGCTCTTCTGGAGTCACTGGTTGGTGACTGTGGCAGTTATTGCCTTTCATGTTAAAATGCCTGAACAGAAATTACCTGTTTAGAGGTAGCTGCCTGTCTCCCCGCAGCTTGGTGCTCAGGCTCAGTCAGGAAAGCCATTCTTTCCCCTCCTCTGTGGTTTCCTAGGTCCAGGCTTCTCATTTGCCCCTTTAATATTGCTCCGCAGGATCCCTTTATTCTCTCTTTCCCACCTTGGGAGGCAGAAGATGTGATAAGGAATGGCCACAATCAGTGTGCCTATATGGAAGGAATGGAAGGGAACCGTGAAGCCCAGATCCACAACCTGACCCAAGGGCTTGAGGACACTTCACTCCCCCAAGCGATGTACTGCCTTGTGAAACAGGTCAGCCCAAAGGGTTCCTCATCCCTCAGCGTTTCAGCTGTGGGCTTGTTCCTCTGAGCACTTTTCCCTTCTCTGAGGTGAACTGCCCATAGCACAGCAGCTCTACAGCCTGATGAGGCTTCTGGGTATGGCTGCATGGAATTGAAAGCCCGTTTTCTGGCTGCAGGGCTGGAACAGGAAGGACTGTTTGTTAGTGGCAATCCAGATCCTGGTGAACGCTGTAAGACAACCACTGGGAGAAAAAACAAGCAGTGTGGAAATTACTATTTTCCCCACTTACGGTCTCTGAGGACCCTAAAGGTGCTCCTTGAGAGATGTGACACAGAGGCCTTTACATGTGATACATTCCAGTTTTGTTGCTGTAACAGAAAGCCCAAGCCACATCTCACCACATCTCATCACCCACTGACTTTGCCTGTATTTGGAACATGGGATGAGGAGATCTCAGGGGAAATAGGATTTGACTGCTTGAGAGAAAGACAAAACCAGGGTATCACGTTCCTCCTCTTCTGTTCCTGACAGTGGCATGCATGGACAAGAGGGGAATGCCCTTTAGAATATCACCATTTCCTGTTGCTCCAGTACCTCCCACATAAGAAGCAGGAAAAGGCACAGAGCGTTGAAGCAGTTCATTGTTTCATCCTCCCTCTTCTTGCAACTCAAAAGCATAATTGCATCCCTTGCAGCCAGCATAGGGCTAGGAGGGCTACCTTGGGCAGGTTGGTGTGCCCCACTGTCAGGAGCAGGCTGTGGTGGAAGGGGCATGGCCTCTGCCTGCACCTGTGCACACATCCATGAGCACAAACACAAACACGCACGTAGGCAGTGGGGTAACACAGAGAGGGTCAAGCACTTGGCTCCATTCAAATGGTTATTCTGGAACCAGCCCAAGGACAACACACGTCCGCAGGTATCGGGGTCCCTTCCCTCAGTCATGGTTTCCCCAGGTGGGACCTTAATTCTAAGGGGAAACGTGCTATTGCTTTCATGTTTTAAGGATGAGGGTGTCAGTACATTTCCCCAGACAGGATCCCCCCTTTCTTCCTGCTCTCCACACCCATTTTGCAGGCAGCAGGTTCCTTCATCAGAGATGCTCAGTGTCCAGCAGCTACTGAAAAGGATTGCTTGGGGTACTTTCTTCCCCTTTGGTCTTGGAAGGGATGCTGGCAGCCTGGTGCAGGATCTCTCCCCCCTCCCTTGCCTCAGCCTCTGTGCAGGGGGAGGAAGAGCGTGGGTAGTGGAAGGAGTTGTGGTCCCAGATGTGTGAATGGTTGCAGGGTAGAAATAGCACACCCCGGACAAACAGCAGTGCAGCTCAGCTGAGAGCCAGCGCTTCGGGCTTGCGTCACTGACCTTTTCCTGTCGCCCTCCTCAGTCCTCACCTGACCCTCCCACAGCTTCCCCTGCACTTTGTACTGAGAGTTCTCCCTCCCTGTGCATTGCAGTGGAGGGCTGGCACAGGAATGTAAAAGGGAGGAGTGGAAAAACAAGCCCAGAACAGCCCTGCAGCAAAGAGAAGGCAATGCGTTAATCCTCTATCCGTTTCCCCAGAGATCAGGTTGCCACCTTGCAGAACAAGATGGTCAGGGGCTGAGCCAAGGCACCACTGCTCCTGCCTGGTCTAGCCATTGCAATGATGGCATAGCTGTTCTGCCTCCACAGCTGGCAGGGCTGGGGATAAAGGATGAGAATCAAGCTTGTTGCAGGGTTACGGGGGTGCTTCAGACTCTGGCATATTTTGGACAACTGGAATTTAGAAACATAAAGAACATTTCAAAGCCTTGTGGAACCAAGCTTGAATCATGGTGCAACCATAAAAGCCTGTGTAAGCCTTCTGAAGAGCCAAACAATGCCACCAGTGTACCACACGGAGAGAAGCAGAAGCTGGGGCAAAGCAAGGGCTTGGGAGGTGCTTTGGGTTGTGTGTGGAATTGTAGTTCTGTGCACCCTTGGCCTGGAAGATGTGCTGAATTGCTGCCTGTGTGGCAGGGCACAGGGCTTGGTTGCCTGGGAAGTCCTTCCTAGTGATCTGCCCCACTCCACTACTTCAGGGGAAGAACTGAGGACATATGGGGACAAAAATAAAACCATCTCTGTAAGGGTGAGCAGGAGAATACTTTGAGCCCAGAAAAGCATGTGTGGGACAAACAGGAGCATTCAGTGAGCCTCAGGCACCCCATGGGAGATCCTTTGCCCACATCTTGCTCTAGGACGTGTTGTGCCAAACACCTGGAGGTAGTCAGGACTTCAGAGCAGGGACCAGAACAGTGAAGATGAAGCCTGCAGGATGTGTGTCAGACAGGAGACCTGCTCTTCTTCCTCACCCTGGGCATTCTCTTCCTCTGGATACTTTGGCACATTGTAACTGTCCTCAGTAGCATCCAGTGAGGCTTGGACACACTTCCCACCTCAGGGGTGCACTCCAGTTTGCATTGTCTGGGTTCCCTGGCAGACAAGGCACCTCAACAGCCTTCAGGTGAATGCAGGTCAGCATCTCAAAGGCATGGATGCAAGTAGGTTAAATGAATCAAGAAACAGCCCAGTCTCACAGCTCCCACTCACCCACAGCTGGATTTCCAGCCTTCCCAGATGGATGGGGACCCCCTTGCTCCCTAGCTTATCCAACCCAAAAGTTCTTGGGAAAAGTGTGAGATTTTGCAATAATCCCCTGGTTATTTGTGAGTTAAGTGACATGAACTCAAGCGACGGGATGGACCGTGGGTTGGTAAACTGTCAGAAGCCTTTGATTTAAACCTTCTGTCCTAGCAGTCACTGTGATATAACTGTGTGGAGAGAGATCACAGAGGGCTTGTGGGGGAAGGGGGAAGCATCTCAGGAGGTGAGGGAGCAGTGCGTGTACCAAAGAGTCCTAGAGCATCAGCCCCCCTCTACCTACCTCCTGATAGCATCTTCAGAGCGAGCCAGGCTTGAAAAGGGCAACAGTTTCCGTTGGCAGGAAGGTGAGAGATGTCCATATGGGGCTCGTATGTGCATGGGTACACGTGTGGGTGTCACAGCAGGGTGCACACTGAGCTGCCCTCTGAAGCCCACCATGGCTCAGCAAGTGCTCATTTCACCACTGTGGTCAGACGTGGTCCATGCCATTTAGGCAGTAGAACGATTGACCTCAGCGATGCAGCTCTGCCCCATCATCTGTGCAGCCACAGGCATGGTTCACATCCAGCCCTTTGGGCCCAGCAGCAGCTCCCAGCCAGCAATGGGAAAGGGAAGGTGAGAAAACCAGATCTGGAGCAGGATCAACCCACTGCTGGCATCTGGCTGCAATGCACTGCATGGAGGGAGGCAGGGGCTCTGCTTGCTGCACTGGGTGATGCTGGCTTGGACGTTGTATCATCCCTTTCTCCCTTGTTATCTATGAGATAAACAAGGCTGAGCTGTGAGTGAAGCAGGTTGTCTGGGTGGTTTGGAAGGGGAGCAGGAACAGCAGGCTGGAGCAGAGAAGAAACCTGAAGTGTTTCAGTGTGGTGGCCACCTGAATGGTGCACAAATGCCTGATATGGAGCAGTCTCTGCACCCTCATGATGCTCAAGTGGCTCCCAGAGACTTTTCCCATGGCTGCCCCTCTTGTGACAGAGAGTCAAGGGAGATACAGAGATAGGTCCAGCTGTGCTGAGACCCTGCCCTCCCTGGTACTTTGGGCGCAGGCACATTCACAAGTGCCTATCTGAGTGCCCCCCACAAAGTCAAAGGTCTCCTTTTCTTGCCTTGCTTCTCCCCATTTCCTACAGCTGTTACATGGCAAGGAGCTATTTCACGGCCTTCAGTTTCTCCTGAGCTGGCCCTGACATATGCTTTCTTCCCCAGAGATAGCATCATATCCTCCCCTTTACCTCCTCTCTCCAACTCTCCCCACTCCTTTCATACCCGCAAGACCACAAACTGGCAGGAAACCAGTTTAAAGGGCCATCCCCTTGGCAGATACCTTCTACAAGCCTGAGGCATGGCCACAGAGTCTTTTGCAGCAGTGCTTCACCCTGTCAGGGTAAAAGAGAGGGATGGCCCCTGGAGCAGAGCTGTATCTGCCCCCGGAGCAGAGCCAGGCCATGCTTCTTGCTCTCAGCCCATGAGAGAGGTCCTGACTGTCACCAGCCCCAGGCTCACATACCACAGGGCAGCACCACTGCATGGAAAACATGCTGTGGGTGAATGGAGATCTTGTGGCTTTCAGGGCATGGCTGCACCCACTGGCAGGACAGCAGGGTAGGTCTGACCCCTTGCTCCTTCTACATCATTGCAGGGTCCACCTTGCCTTAGCTGAGCCTCACCTTCAGCAATTCCCCGGTCAGGCATCCATAGTGTGATGGGTGGCACTGATTACAGACCCCGCCTGTTACCATGCATCTTAGCCCCAAAGGATTTGGCTCAAGAGGCTTTCTAGCTGGTGCTTTCTTCTCAAAGTGGGTAGCTTGAAAGAGTGAATCATAGAAGTCTTTTCTAGAAGGTCTGGCTACACGTTTTCTCTCCTCCCTCCTTCCTCACCTCACATCCAATCTACCAGCATCTCACCTCAAGGGGCCAGGGACGTGCACAAGCACAACCCCTGCACTTCCTGAAGACACATTTCTACCTGTTTTCTCAGAAGTAAATAAAAACTGTGAAGAAGGCTGAGCTCTGACCTGACAAGTATTGCATTTACTTGATATATATAGCCCTAGCTCTGGACTAATTATGTTTTCCACCCCTTGCCAAACAAGGCATCTGGTACATGTCAAACCACAGGAGAAGCTATGTGAAGATGATTTAAACTCAAAACAGAAGGTCCTATATGGGCTTCTCCTCCTGTTTTCTTGTCCACTTCTCCACTTCAGCAGGAGTCTCCTCAGTTCAAACCCCAAATAAAAGAGAAACACCACAGGGAAATCAGAAAGCACACACGCATACAAAGTACTTGGTAGAAGGGTGTGCTGAAACTGTCACAAGAGTCTGATACCCCTTAATAGAAGCCCAGCATTAGCCCAGTCTCCCTCAATATAATTAATTATTTGAACCCTAACCCTATGACCCATTGTATTGTCCTGGGTTTTCGGTAATTTCCAAAGAATCCTTCCTTGAAGTTGCTTGAAGTTTTCCCAACAAAGAGGAAATTACCCTAAATATCTTTAGGGTAATGGTTCTCCACAAAGTAAACAGAATATTGCCAAGAATTGCCATGGGAAGTTTCAGAACTGAGTTAGACTTTGTACCTGTCTCTTTCAGGTCACTGTCTTTTCCATCACATTATTTGGTGATAACCAGAGATAGAAGGAATAGACTGGGAGGAAAAAGCAGGAGTAAGTGCAAAACAACCAGCGAAAAAAGTTTAATACCACTGAAAATAAAATATATATACAAAAGTTCTTGGAGTTTGTTTGGTTTTGTAACATAAAGCACCATTAATTCCACAGTACATTACAACTCAGCCTACCACACCTTCCAGAAAGCACCCAATACTCCTGAAATCTGATTTAGCACCAGGGTTTGCCATCTTGTTTAGCACCAAGAAGCCTGTTAAACACACCCTTTGGTCCCCCTGCCCTCCTCTCTTATGTGCATCAGGCACCATCTGGCTGCTCATGAGACCTGTCACTGGCATTCAAACACCAAAGAGAAAAGGAAGAAGAAGGAAGCTTGTTTCTGGACATATTGTGTCTTAGAGAGGCTTTTTTCTCTCCAGGCACTATACACTGTAAATAGACAATACCTGGGGTTGCAGCCAGTTGAGGAAGAGAGAAAGGTATTTGGACCTGAGCATCTCTAGCATGCTGCTTTCAGGCATGCTGTGGCCTGAAATCCTGCCTCTGAGCAATTCCATGTGTTTGACCTACTAAGGGAGGGGAAGAAACTCACAGTCTCCTTTCGTTCCCATGATCCCATCAACACGTTTTCCTGGGAAAAACCCAGCTTTGCCTCAGTGAAACCTTGCTGTTATACCCACTGCCTCAAGTGACAGTGGTGGGGAGGATCCAGGGCAGAAAGTGCCTGAAATTCATTCCAGTCTATACAGCTTCCTCGGCAAAGCAGGGAGGGTAAGAGAGAAAAAGCCTGGAAATTTTCTCAAGCTCATTTCTAACATTTAGCCTGGGTCCCTCTGCCTTTGCCAGCCTGGGCTGAGTGTACTGGACCTAGTCCTGTAAAACAATGTGTTATCTCCTATGGGAGAGCTCTGAAGTCCCAGGCAGAGATTACAGCTAATCATGAGACTGCAGAAGCTAGATAAGTAAAAAGACTTCATTATCAGTGGTGGGCAGTGGAGAAATACAGTTTCTCCTGCTTATTTCTCAGTTTCTCAATGCAGTTTCACAGTTTCTCAATACATCCTGTATTGAGACTCAAAAAAGAGACAAGTGTTGGCATTGATGTTTACGGAGCAACCACAATACGTGGATATAGGTTTCCCAAAGTGCTGAGTCAGCCTCACCTGCTCCTACCAGGATAACAGCAATCCCAAAGAGATGTGAGATCAGTAAAAATGGTACTAGAAAAACCTAGCGCTGATATTCCTTTCCTACTGTGATATTTACAACCTGATGAAAAGGGAAAGTTTGTTTTAGCCACACGTTTTTCTAGGTTGCTTTGATGAGGTTGCCAGAAAAGGACACAGACCAAATGGCAGGGAAGCTTTTCCACCCTGGAGGTGAGGTGCTGCAGTCTCACCTCTACCTCTTTTCCATCACAGAGGTGAAGAAGTGCCAACCTGACCAGATGTGGAACTGATTTAACAGTGATTGCCCCTGCAGCCTCCAGCTCAAGTTCTCAAACAGCGGTCCCTCAATACCAGTGTGGGAGAACCACCTTCAGGAGGACACTGTAATAGCATGCAGGAGGCACCAGCAAACGTCAGGGGTGACTCGTGTTACCAGTAGAAAGCCATGGGGGCCCATATAGCAAAGACAAGCAGATTCAAGTTCACTGTCTGGACTAGCTTCCCACAACTGGGGAATTGAGACCGAGTAGCACCCCAGGGGAGGTTTTGGAGGGCAGTATGGTAGGGTTGTCTTTCTCTTTTGTTCTGTACTTATGATCCCTAGTGGAAATAGAGTGGTGGACTCTACTGACTCAATGCAGATGCTTCTGAAGCGTCTGGCTGAGTGTCTGACCCTTCATCTCTCCAAAGAGCCGGAGCTGGCACATAATCCCACCAAGCCTAGATTTTATAGCCAGCCTGGACACTGTGACTCAGCAGTGTGTCTAAGGAAAGCCAATGCCGTACTTCAGCAGGCCATCAGTCCCCTTCTTAGAAAGACAGTAGCATCTCTCACCAGTCCCACATCTTTCTTCTGCTACAGAAGATCATCAGAACCCAGTCCACACTCCGGTCTACAGGTGTGAGACGTGACATTAAAGCTGTGTTGCAGCCTGCAAAACTGGCATGCCTAGTTGGGATGGAGAGGAGCCAGGATGCACCCAGCAGTGGGGACTTTCTAGCCCTTTCTACAGCAGCCCTTTGTGCATAAAGCTCCAAGGAGGGACACATCCCCAGGAGCAGCACTTTAGCTTTCCTCCTGCTTTAGGACCCAGAATGCCAGACAGAGCTCACTGGCAGATTTAGAAGAATCCAATAACCAAAGTTGGGGTCAGGAGGAAAGGGGCAAGAGATGGTAGTGTCACATTGTAAGTGGACAGATACAGGCCTGACTACAAGAGAGCGTGAGGTGGGAGCCAGTGTGGCAAGTTTCACACTCAGTGCCTGAGACTTGACAGGCCCATTTCTAAGTGATTTGCAGTGGTTGCGGGCAGTAATGAGAGGGAGAGAGAGAGAGGAAGAAGGAAAAGGCCAAAGAGGCCCCAAGGAGGAGGAGAGGCAGTTACTCAATGCTGGGCTTGACCAGGTACCCGTTGAAGGTGATGTACACATCAACATCATCACTGTAAATGGCATTCTCCCGCTCCCGCTTGTAGAGCCTCACCCAGATCTCATCGTTTTCCTGAAGCTCTAGCATGAGGCTCTGGCTCTGCATGATGCTGCGGTCACTGGGTTGGGCATACAAGATGACTGCCTCTTCCTCGTTGTGCATGATGTGCATGTAGGTCTCCTTGAAGTTCCAGGTGTGGACGTTGAGGCTGAAATAGTAAAGTCCACCCACATAGCAGTAGAATTTGCCATTGAACATGTCAAAGTGGCTGTAGAGGTTGACAAAGACAGTGTCGAAGATCAAGACCTGGTAGCCCTCACTGCTGTGCAGTGCTTTCTTGCGACCGACGGAGAATGCAGCATACTGATGCTTACAGGGGTCTCCTGCTATGCCCATCTGTCCTTTACTGCCTTTCTGGCCCTGGGCTCCCCGCTCACCTCGTGGTCCTTCTTTGCCCCATTTCCCTGGCATCCCAGGCTCTCCCCGGTCTCCTTTTTCTCCTGCAAGAGAAAGCAGAGGATACAACTCCTGTGTGATACCAGAGGGAGAGGTGGAAGTGGTGGCGAGAAAGCCTAATGAGGAGGCAGAGGATTGCTGCATAATGGGGCAATGCCAGAAAAAGGAACACTCATGAGGGTCACAATATCAGCCTTCCAGTATCTGAAGGGGGCCTACAAGGATGCTGGGGAGGGACCCTCAATTAGGGACTGTAGTGATAAGACAAGGGGTAACGGATTAAAGCTGAAACAGGGGAAGTTTAGATTGGATATAAGGAAGAAGTTCTTTACTGTGAGGGTGG
>JBAFWW010005964.1:0-22798 GCA_036873685.1 Agapornis canus | reverse complement strand
TCCCCTGATCATCCTCATGGCCCTCCTCTGGACTTGTTCCAACAGTTCCATGTCCCTTCTATGTTGAGGACACCAGAACTGCACACAATACTCCAGATGAGGTCTTACGAGAGCAGAGCAAAGGGGCAGGATCACCTCCTTCGAGGGTGCGGTGGCTGTGAGGAAAGCCTAGTAAAAAAAGACATTCATTGCTCTAATGGAGACTAATCTGATAGCATTTTAAGATATTCTGATATAGCTTGTCCTTTCCTGGTTATCCATGTTGAGAAACTGAAGGCAGCCCATTAAGGAGGTAATAAGTGGGTTATCGAGAATCATAGTACAGGGAAAAGGAGGCCAGGCTAAATGAATATTGTTCTGGTGTAAAAATTTGTGAGATTCGGAATGTATCTGAAAAGCAACTTCTGTTTTCTAGGTTTGCATTGATATTGTTTACAAGTGAATATAAATCAATAGCTTCAGGTAGTTTCTTGGGAATATAAGTTCCATGTGGGTGATGGTTACTGAGATTGACACTTTCTGTTGTGTTTAGGCCCACAGTATGGAACAGTAGAAAGGGCTTGGTGTGCTTTTATGTCAGAAGCTGAAAAAGTGAGTGAACTACATCTAGAAGTAAAAGGTTCACTGATGAATGAAGACTTTGAAAAAATCAAGAACTGGCAGAAGGAAGCCTTTCATAAGCAAATGATGGGAGGATTTAAGGAAACCAAAGAAGCAGAAGATGGATTTAGGAAAGCTCAGAAACCTTGGGCAAAAAAGCTGAAAGAGGTACAGCAGTAGATTATGTATTAGATATCCTATGTTACAGTATATTCATGTCTCAAATATCTACAAGGGAGTAAACTCCCTATTCTCTCTGCTGGACCCTCCTTTCTTTAAAAGATCTCTTGCTTTCTGTCCTCTTCTGAAAATAAGTATTTTTCTGTTGGTCTTTCCTAATCTTGGTGACTTGAGTGAAAATCTGGGAAAAGTGGAATATAAGTTATCATTTTAACAGTATCTGATTTCATGCATTTCAAAATTAAAAATTGCTCGAAGAAATGAGCAGGAGGGAAAGGTTTGTGTTTGGTTTTTCTGTTTTGTTGTTTTGGGTTTTTTTTTTTTTTCTCGGTATCATGTAATATTATTCTTAAATAACAGGGAAGGAGGAGAACATAGGTATCAGGAAAAATGTTCTGTTGGGGGCTCTCTGTAAATCTTTTCTTGAGAATGTTCCACACTTCTCTAATCTGTATGAATGACTTTTTTTCTATGGTGAGAAAATGCTAATTCATAAACACTGCAGTGCTTTCCTTATGTTGATTCTTGTGTACTGTTTGTTCCTTGGCCTAAATTAAAAACAAAAATATCCAAAAAAAAAGAGAGAGAACTTCCTTAAACAAAACCTGACACTTAGGCATTGCAACATGATTATAAGGCTAAAAGATTCAGTTGGTGGTTGTTGTATAAACTTTCCCAGATGCAAATAATCAAATCAACTTTGTAGGTTGAAGCAGCAAAGAAAGCATACCATGCAGCCTGCAAAGAGGAGAAACTGGCTATTTCCAGGGAAACAAACAGCAAAGCTGATCCAGCGCTAAATCCTGAACAACTTAAGAAATTGCAAGACAAAGTGGAAAGAAGCAAACAAGATGTACTAAAGGTATACTATATACTAACATACCATTTGTATGCAGTCATTTTAACCTATAGTTTGTGCATATTTAAACTCTTCTTTTTTTCCTTCCTAAATTTGCCATGGACTACAGTGTAGCTCACTTTCAGTTACAGTTCTTTACTAAAATAAAGCATATGTTATTGCCAAGTTCTTCTGTGAAAAATTAGTATGTATTGCCTCTATTTCATGTTAATACTTCCAGCGAGGAACAAAGCAGAGCAAGACAGCAAGCTTCTGGGACAGCATTCTACTCATTTAGTAGTGAGGCTTGAATTATTTCACTTCAGATGCTGTGAGATAGTTGCTTAAAACTCACTGACAGCATCTCAGCTTGTAGCTATTCTTGACTGCAGAATGCATTGTTTTTCAGGAAAGCTGGTAGCCATTTAATTAAACAAATAACTACACTTTATGATATGCTGTTCTATTGCATTTATTCTTCTCAACAGGCTAGTACAGAGAGGCTTTTCTTGTGTGACTTTCCTCAAAGACATCTTTTCCCTCTGAGAATGCTGTTCTGTGATCCAAAGGACTGATGTTGTATCATGTGGAATCTCTTAATGCCTGTTTGACTTATTTCTGTAGATTAAGTAGCATCTGAGGTTCTGTCCATTAACTGAGCTCACAGAGATGCAATTTATGTTCACAGGAATGTATACAATGTTTGGGGTTTTGTCACAACTCACAGTGGACTATGTAAATATACTGAAGGAGAAAAGATAACAATTGGGAGTTATTTGGAGAACTTTTAAGTAAGCAACCTGTAACTTGAAAGACTGCCTGCTGACTTTGCTCTGTGGATTCTTGGTTTTTATCTTTAATATTACATTAACATTTGTCATGGTTTCTCTTAAAAAGTCGAGAAGAGGTTTAGAGCTTTATTGTAACAATTCTGCAGTTTTGGTAAATAACTCTTATTGTGACCTAGCATAGGGACAGTGGTCAGGAAAAGCAAATGCATTTTGGGAACTTCTGGTCTAAATCTTGTCCATTGCTTCATTGATAAGTCTGTTATGTAGGTTAGTAATAAAATATATTGCTAACAGTTTGTTTTTCCACCCCTAGACAAAAGAGAAATATGAAAAATCACTGAAAGAATTAGATAATGCTACTCCTCAGTATATGGAAAACATGGAGCAGGTATTTGAACAGTGTCAGCAGTTTGAGGAAAAACGTTTACGTTTCTTTCGAGAAGTGTTACTGGAAGTGCAAAAACACCTTGACTTGTCTAATGTTGCAAGGTAAAACTGCAAAACTTCAAAATTAATGCTGAATAGGTTTCATGAAAAGTAAGCCATGCTTCAAGTAGAGTTTGGAACCTGTTTGTTTCTAATATGTTACATCAATTTACTTAAAGTGTAAGTGAAAGACTTTGTTTTGTCTAAGATCAGATTAGCATCTGTCCCTAACATTTGCTAGTTTTAACGCAGTGTTAAATGAACCAAGACCTAATTCTTGCTGCATTTTTAAAATCAAATGTGTGCCAAAATCAAAAGGATTCAGAGCTTAGAATCAGAAAATGCTGGATCAAAGACTGGGAAAGGAGGGTTTTGGAGTATTATGTATCTGGCGTGTTTATTGGTGAACAATCTAGAGTTTGTTTGTGCAAGACAGCATGACCTTTGTAGTATAAACACATTTATTGTTAAAATATTAGACCTCAGTCTGAAGGAATTATCTTAACTGGGAGGTTTTCTACAGATGTAGACCTCCAGTTCATTGTTGATTTAATCGATGGTGAGTGAGTCATCCCAGATGATTTATTCTCTCTCTAAAAATACAAGCCTTTCTGTTGTTTAAATACATTTGAAGAGCCACGAATTGGGGGGGGGAGGGGGGAACAGGACACGTATGGACACACACAACCATACTGTATACGTGTGCAGTCAAGCAGTATATAGAATCTGAGAAATTTGGAAGTATATTTTTAAGACAGTTTGACTCCTTGATATGTAGCACTAATGAACTCAAATTCTAAACCTGGTATGACTTGGTTCTAGCCATCTAGAAGGATTTTCTCTGATTTCTCTAGCTTGAATACAGACTACCAGTTCTGTGTCTCTTATTTTAAGCCTTGTGGCTGTTGTGTTAAAACCTCTTTATACTCTGAACTGTATATACTGTATATACACCATACTGGTGGTTTTTTTTGTATAATACAGTTGTATACAAATGCAGTTGTATTTGTAGTCATTCTCTGTAGAGCAAATGCATTATGTGCATGGTTTAGGATCAGAGGATCAAAGTTTCATCTGCAACATGACTTCTGTAAAATGCTTTTTATTTATGAGAACTCAATGAAAAACAATTAAATGGATTCATTGGATTAAAAAGAAGTTTTCACAGAATGCTATGGGCTTATCACAAAAACAGTTTCTCCTATCTTGTAGACAATCTTTTAAATTCACAACACTTCAAGATTGGCATTCAGTAATTTCAAGACATTCTTATGTATATCCTACATGTATTGACAGCCAATGAAGTTACTTTATACAACAATCATAATTCTAAAGAATTGCTCACAGAATTCTAAAATCTGGCAAATAAGGATTTTATGGTTTTGTGAACTTTCAGCAAGCTTACTGAGTGGGCTACTCCTTTTTTGCAGATCATTGATAGGTCTGTGAGAGTTTTATAAAGTCTGTCTTGCTATAAGCTTTTTGAATACTGTTGTGAACTTTGAAATATGAACTTACTTTGTTTTTTAAACCTGACTAGGGGATTTGCTGTGTTTCTAAATGTCATTCTAAATTCAAAGGCAAATTTGTTTTGCAGTTACAAAAACATCTACCGTGAACTGGAACAGAATATCAAAACAGCAGATGCGATTGAAGACTTGCGGTGGTTCAGAGCTAATCAAGGTCCAGGGATGTCAATGAACTGGCCTCAGTTTGAGGTAAGATTCCAGTACTTACAACCCAGACTTGTTTTGTCTACTTTTTTTCTGTGCTGTCATATTCTTTCTGGTGTAACAATTACATTCAGGCTCCTGGCAGTGAATTTTGTTGCTTTTACAAGTCATAGTAGTTTTCATTTTTTGATTTCCATTGGGCTCTCCTTACCTCTCAGCTTTTTGTGGTTATCAGACACCTACTTAAAGGTAAAGGGGTAAAACAGAAAATTCCTATAGTGAGGTATGGTTTTTTTGTTGTTTGGTTGGTTGGTTGGGTTTTTTTTAACCTAAAAAATTACTGAAGTAATGAGTATGCCATGGTTTATTTGATACACCCCTGACAGCTGTATGCATTATCCTGTTTTACTTCTCCTCTTGGGTGCCAGTCTTCAGTTTGAATCTCTGTTAGCAGATAATTACAGTGTAGACAGCAAAGACTGTGGTGAAAAGGACAGTAAGTCCTGAAAATTGGTATTTATAACTCTTAACTATTTTTTTCAATGTTGTTCTATTAGAACAGCTTTAGCCAGTTGGTAATTTTATTGCTGAATGCCATCTTCAAAAGAAAGGATTTTTTTTAAGTAGTATTCTGCTAACTACTACAGGAAAGAAGTACCAAAATGTATCAGTGCAGAACTTGCTACCAGAGTATCACATAGCTGTAATTGAGATGCCTTTGTCTGACCAAAATCATGGGTTTAGTTGCAAAGATTTCTAGGTTTAAATTAATGGAGCGGAAGCATCAGTTCTGGAGTGTTCCCTGTTCCCTTATCAACCATAATGGGAAATAGCAGTCGGTTTTTAAAATACTGACCAACTTCAGTTTAGACGATTTGAAAAATAAAACTTGTAATATTACTGCAGAATTGCTTTGCCTGAAATGCTGAACTACAGTTACTTCTGTGTGGGGAAATTACCATCCTTTTTCATAAACGTTATAATTAAGAGATTAAATATTGTTACTGTTTTTCTAATCAAGTTGGTTTTTCTCATTTACATGCTACAAGGATGATGTAAGTAAAAAAACAAAACAACATGATCAAATGAATATGAAATTGCATTATAAACTGCAAATATGCTTAGGTCAGTGCTCTTTAAACTATGCTAACTCAGAAATCCAATATGTATTTGTACAAAGTTAAAATAATGAGGTATGTCTGAAAAGTTAGCCAGAAATGAGTAAAGACTGACTGTGTTAGATGTAAAAACCAATAGTAACAGTAACTTGCAAAACCTTAGTGTCCCATTAAGTATTAAAAATACTTATCTTAAATGGTATCTTTTGTATAGCAAACTATCTCCTGACTCTGTGTTTTTTATTTTTAAGGCTTCTGAGATCAAACATGTCTAAGCATAGGATATTTGCTTGAATCCAATTTGTTCGCTTATGGTTCTTGCTTTATATAAGTAGGCAGCTTAATTTGATTTGATAGGTAGAAGTTGTGTTTAGGCTTCATCACGCCTGTCTGTCTGTCTTCTGAAGCATCTGAATAGCTCAGAACATCAAGGAGGAGATACTTTACAAATGCATCATGATTCTTGTCAACAGTTGTGTTGATCTGAGTCTTAATTCTTATGGATGGCTTTTAAGGGCAGAAAGTTTCACTAAATGTAGAGTTAAGTACCTGAAGGGCTCAAATCTTAGGGACAGGAGAAATGATACACAAGTTTAAAATAAGTTTCTTCATAGGTCACGCTTGGAGCACCTCTTGAGAAGTAAGCCCTGGTTTAAATTAGGTTATAATACCTTCTTAAATTAAATGTAAGATTTACCTTTTAAAGCCAGATATCTTGGCTTTATTTAAAACAGTGAGCCCTCTCAGTACAACTTTTTAAGAGCTGCACTGGCAAACTGCTTTTATTTCCCCAGTTGTCTGCCAGATGTCTGGTATTCTAAGTCTTTTCAAGGTGTTCAGAATACTAAGCAGGGTAGTACAGGTGACCTTGGGATTTTGTGAGTAGCACAGACGCTGCTTTGCATTTCTAGGGTAGGAACTATAACTGAAACACTTAAAGTAACTTATCTTTTTCATATTGTGCTGGTGTATGTATAAATCTGTTCTGTAACTCAGTCTGAAAACTAAATGTGATTGTTCAATTAAATTTCTCAATCATGCTTTACATTTATTGACAGGAGTGGTCTGCAGATCTGAATCGCACTCTCAGTAGAAGAGAAAAAAAGAAAGCTGCTGATGGGGTGACTCTAACTGGTATTAATCAGACAGGAGATCAAGTTTCGCAGCCTAACAAACATAGCAGGTATTTAATTTTTTCATGCCTAACAAGACTAATTGGAAAGGATTGTTATCTTCAAGTACACTAAACTCTATAGGATCAAAAAGTCACTGTCCAACCAAATGTTAGTTATTTGTGATGTGGTTCTGCAGCTTATAAAGTATTTTTTGAATTATTCTCCATTTTGTAGTTCTCTTTAATTAAAGAGATCAAAGAGTAATTAGAAGAGATCAAACTTAATGAGAAACTGAACTTTCTGTAGCTAATCTGGTGGTTAAGTCTGTTGCTCTCCTCCCATCTCTAGAAATGACAAACTTTGAAATCATAGAATTATAAGACCTTTAAGATCTTGCATTGCAAAACATTTAGTTGCTTCAGTATTTGGGATATGATTAATATAAAATTGTTAATATCAATTGCTGTAGAAAGAAATGAAACTGGCTAGAAAAATCACACTGCCTTTTATTTTAGGCAGTAGGAAAAAGACATTATGGTCCACGAAGGGTATTGTAATTCTGGAGTAATGTATTGTGTGTGAGATTTTGTGAACTTTCTGGAGTCTTAAGCTGTCCTTGATAGATATTTGGGTTTCTGCTTGGTTATGGTTTTGGTTTTTGCCTGGAGAAGGGGTCTGCTAAGAAACTGCATAATGGGACACCCATGTCAGTGTTCTACTCTAAAACAGATAGGGTCACCATAATGCTCTTTCTTTTCCAAATTAGCAGTCTTAGTGTCCAGAGTAACACAGTGCAGTCAGTACAATCAAGTTACAATCCCTTTGAAGATGAAGAAGATACTGGGAGTACTGTCAGTGAAAAGGAGGACAATAAGATCAAAAAGTTGGTGAAATGTTGTTTTTTTAATTGTTTTCACACTTGCACTTTCTCTATCCAGGGTTTTCTGGTTTTGGTTTCTGTAACACTATGCTGGTCAGTGCATGAAGTCCTTTTAAGCGGTTATGTAAGCAACACTGTAACCTAACTTGTCTTTCCTAACAGATGTCATATCTGTTGCCTTGATCTATGGTTTGAAACTCCTGGGGTTATTGGCAGTTGCTAACAGAACTGCTGCTGCTTTTTTTCCTTCCTTTACCAGTCCTGTAAACTGTTAAAACCAACAGGGTTTTGTACCAAAGCTGCTTCTGGAGCTTTACTGCTCTGTGTGTTCTTGCTGAATAAATCTGCTTTTATGATTGCTTTCTTTTTGTTTAGGACCTTCTCAAACAGCTGCCTGTTGCTTCAGTGTGTACACACGGGGGGTGTCATACCACTCTCTTAAATGGCATGTGCATGCTCAACACTGAACTTTTGTTTAAATGATCAAGTTATTGCAGTGTAATGAAGTTTTTCTATTGATGGATTGCAACACGCAAAAAGTGTTGAAGGCTACTGTAGAGGTGCATAGAGATGTGGGAGGAAGGTTCTGTAAAGCAGTTTAAAGGTCTTATCCTAAACAAGATAACGGATTATTCCTGTCATCTAGTACCTGCATATCTTTAACCTTCTAGAGTAAATAATCCTGTTGATTATATAGGCTTCTTGGGAGCGAAGTTTTTGGAGTTCATGGGGAGGTTGTCTTTGATACCTTTTTTAATTTTGCCTTTTTCTAACTTTGTATTGCAAGAATGCTGTTGCTTTTCTGCCTTAGAGTGGAGGTTAAGCTTAACTAGGGGAACTCATATCTTGGTGGTATTTGTGGTCTCCTATTTTAAGAGCAAAAAAGAATACTTGAAAATCTGTTTTCAGTGTTAGCAGCTATGAGAAAAACCAAGGCTACCCTACAGATTGGTCTGATGAGGAGTCCAACAATCCCTTCTCTTCCACTGATGCAAATGGAGACACCAATCCATTTGATGAAGATACCTCTCCTGCAATGGAAGTGAGAGTACGTGCACTCTATGACTATGAGGGCCAAGAGCAAGATGAGCTCAGCTTCAAAGCTGGTGAGTTTACAGCATTCACTTAAATCAGACACACACACACACACACACACACACACACACACCCTTTCTCCTTTTGATAAATATTTTTTTCTTCAGCTTTTATTTTCTGAAGTTGTACCTGTCCTCTGAATGTACAACTTGCAATATCCTACCTAAGCCTTCCCCCTCCCAATAGTGCTGCTTAGTATCCCCCATTCAGAAGCACTGATTTCTACTCTGTTTGGAATGTGTTTGGATGTATCTGTTTTGAGATTTTTCTTACAGTTTTACATTAAACAAAATGAGTTGCAGAACTAATAGAATCTTCTTTTCTTTCTTGGTGACAGTAACAGCTGCTGCTTTTAGCTGTCTAGAAATGTTAACCCAACTTTATAAAGTTCTTGTTTTTAAAGGAAAAGACATAGCAGTTAATTTCAAAACAAAATCTGATCAACTGATTTTTATTTTTTTTCTGTTTAAACTGGAAGCATGCTTTTTTGGCCTCCAGCTTCCTACAGTACTAACTTTTGAAGGTTCAATACTTAACCATGGACAGATAACTTTTTCCTTTCTTTCCATCCCCCCTCAGTAGATGTTAAGCTTAGTAACTCTCTTTACCTGTTTTCATCTTATATTAGGCTACACTTACTATACATCTTCCTTCTTAGGATGTTGTATTTCCCTTGAGCCATATACCCTATTCCTTTTTTACCTTACTGCTATAGGAGAACAGAATAGAGGCAACTGACAGGAGACACGCATACCACAGTATTTGACACATACGAAGTTGGCACCAAGGGCATGATGGCTGCATGCCTTGGATGCTTGGATGCCCTCCAGTTTGCCTGAGCTAGCTTACTCAGGCGCCAAAGTGGGAAACTTTGTTTTTCATGATGCGGCCTGCTCGTAGGCAGCACCCTCTAGTGATGAAAGGTGAAATCTATGCCCTGATTATGCCTTCAAGCTTTAATTTCAGTCAGTTGTTTTTCTGTCTTGTTCGGAACTGCGCGTTAAAGCTTTACCGACCAGGAATTCCAGAACAAGATTGCATGTGAGTAGTTTAGCAAAAGCAAACAGAACTTCAGGTTTTGCAAATGAGACAGTTAATCGTGTTGATCTTGTCCCTTTTCCTGTTTGCTTGCCATTTACTCTCTTCTTCTGTAATGACTGAATTAGCTGTAGAAGAAAAATAGGATTCAAGTGTTGAAAGAGTTTGGGATAACTTTTGGTTCTACTTCCCTTTCAGACAGGGTTTGCAGGAAGTATGCTGCTTCTGCACCATCTACTATGAGTCTTAGATGGATGTTACAGCTGAAAGTTAATAGCCAGCTGATCCATGAACTGCCAGGCTTCCACTCTGCTTATGGAGAAAGCTGGTGTTCAGAACAGTGTTTTTCTAGAGCATAATATAAATGCAGTTTGTGTGGTTTAAACAAAAAAGCCCCACAACTCGGGTGTTGGTACTCCTGCCTTCCACTTGCCTCCCTCCTTTTTCAGTAGTGAAATCCCTAGACATTTGACTTTTCTTCTCTGTAGATAATTGTAGGCTTCTGGAGAGAAGCAGTGGGTTGGTTTGTCCATTAACTGTGCTGAATTGTGCCATGACAGAAGGACAATATCTGGAGCTTTCTTTGGAATGCACAGTAGCTAAGATTATTCTTCATTCTGTAGACTTTACTGCTTCTTTTTCTTAGCCGGGGATGGAAGTATGCTAATCCTTTTGAAATACATGTATTGTGCCTGTAAAGCAAGAGGGTGGCATTCCAAGGGTTTCCAGTAACAAGCCTTTCAGTAGCAAAACTATGCAATGTTCATACACAGAGATGTAATGGTTAAATATAAAGTTAGGTATCTGGTGCTTTAGTACCAGCTGTGTGACTTTGCATCAAACTATATTTACCAAGTGGTTCTCTGAGTGAGGTCTGTAAAAATGAAGTACAGGGAGTATGAACTGTGAGATGCACATATGCTTATTTAAAATAGCTTAATTCCTTTGGAGGAAGAGCATTAAAGTATGTTGTAACACCAAATTACGTGATCGTATCAATCATAGGGAAGGGATGACATGCTAATCTAAGAATCCACTTACGGCAGCTGAATTATAGAATGGCTGCAGTCAAGCTTAGTTTTGAGGCAGAAGTATTAGTGTGACTAGGTTTACACTGAATTTAAAAAGTCTGAGGAAAAAAACCTCACCAGGTCCTGCAGGAGCCAATTTAAAATATACTCATGCCTGTGCTCCTGTGTAGACTATGTGTAGACTCCTAAGCAGCTGTCAACAGGGGATTAATGCATTTTAGGGATTTGTTTAAATATACATGCATATTCTCAGATAGGATTTTCTTGGGTATTCAGAGAATCTGCCTGCAAAGCTTTTGTGATCACTTCTGAGTGCGTGCTGTAGAAATATATTCTGCATAGGGTCCATTGAGTGTACTTTTAATACGTGAAACTCCTTGTTATTAGTGGAATACTTCATACATCTTCAGGTGGTTTGTTCTGCCTCTTTTTTTTTTTCTTTTTTTTTTTTTTCTTTCCTTTTCTTGGCAAGTGACTGTGGGAGGCTTACAGAAAGGAAGAATAACTTTGTTTATTCCCATCTTATGAGAGCTTTTATAGTCATGTAAGAGGATGGGATGCAACCATCTACTGGATGTATATCTCACCCTACTGTGTCTCTGCCTTCAAGAATAAATAGCTACAATAAATGTAGCCCATGCAATGTTGTCAAAATGTGTTATTGTATATTTATTTATACAATAAATAAATGTTTTTATTGCAGTTGTTAGACTGTTTTCTGTAACTGTTGTACAGATGATGCTTAAAAGTGGTAATAGTTTCATAGACCTCCAAGATCAGTGAGCTTCCAAGCCCTAGCTGCTACTACATGTGCAGCTGCACTGGGGCTTACTGTTAATGCAGTGCGGCTTTTTGATAGTCACTGGTTTTGCTCTGCATTAACATACACTTCATAGAAGTAGTGGGAATGCTTGGAATTGTATACTCTTTCTGCCGCATTAGAAATAGTGGTAAAATGTCTCTATAAGCTAAGTACAGCCTGTAATGCCAAACACGTTCATAATGTTCTTCTATTAGCTCTATGGTGAACTGGAAGAGATGAGGCTTTAACACTTTTATCTAACAGAGGAGCTATAGGAGGTTGATATCTTGCAAGGATTTAATGTGAAGCTTGTCCTTTTCTACCAAAGAATTTATAGTCCCTAGGCTAATTCCTAAATGATACCAAGACTGTATATTTATACCCGTTTGGGATTGCATTGTGGTTAGTAATGTCTTCAGCATGTATTTCCTATTGCTAACTAAGATGAAACACTAATCAGTTTTATCTAGGGGAAAAAAAATGACACAAGTTGTGCATGAAGAAATTATTATTACTAAGTGTAGCCTCTTTTGCCTGGCTAAAGTGGACATTCATGTGCTCATATACAGCATCTTGGTGCCTGCAGTGCACATGCAGGTAACTGTCATATTACCTACCTGTTATTACTGAAAAGATTACAGTTTATTAACAATGCTCCTCCTTTTTTCAGGGGATGAGTTAACTAAAATGGAGAATGAAGATGAGCAGGGCTGGTGCAAAGGACGCCTGGACAATGGACAAGTTGGCTTATACCCAGCAAACTATGTAGAACCAATCCAGTGACAAAGGACAACACTAATACAGAAGTGTTACAAAAACTCATAGGCTTGTACAGTATATATTTAAAGTAACAGGAAACTGAATGATGTATAGAGTGTATATATTTTAATGAAAAGGCGAGAGCTTGATGCTGAAATCATGGTGATTTAAAGACAAAAGTTTGAACTATATAATTTGATACTGGTTTCATGGCTTGTGTACAATGCAGAGGAGAGGGGTTAGGCTGAAAAAAATCCTATGATAGGAAAAATATTTTTAAGCTCTTTCTTCCCATGTGGTCTGTTATTGTGAATCATAAACATTTTTGCATTTCTATGCTTTGTGCCTCATCCTACCCTAGGTATGTGGCTTATGCTCACTTTTGTTTAATCAGTTATTTTAAGTGACCTTCAGTAACTTGCAACTTGAATTTTAAAGATTATTATAGTTAATTTTCTATTTGTTCTTAGCAGTGTCTGAAAGATGCAGTATTTTTTTTATTTAAATGCTATGTAGTTAAGCACCTTTTCTGTATGCTTGGATTTATCAATCAATACTTAAATTATGACATAGATTTAGTGACCAGTTGACTGAATGAAAACTCCTTCCATGTTGTAGTAATCTTTCTATGTTGTCAGCATGGTTTGAAGTTGTAAAACAAATACTGTAATAAGTATCTGTTACAGAAGGTTATTTGTAGCAGAGCTATCTACAGGTGTCATGGGTTGGGATTCTGGTATGAATGTTGTTTACGTGGTTTGACACTTAAACGAAGAGTTTTCCATCTAAATCTTAAATGACACTCAAAAGAAAGATAAATCATATGTAAGCCCCAGAACAGTAGGTATTTCCTGCACATGTTTGCAGGGAAAACAGATGATCTCCTTTAAACTGCTAATGATTTTTGGGTGATTTGAAATGTTAAATCAGGACAGAAGGCTAGTATTTTTGAACAGAGAAGACTGTAAAATAGACTAAATGCTTTTTATTAAGAGCTTATCTATGTTGTGTATATGTACATATAATTTGATATTCCAAAATATAAAGAGCATGGCTATTAGTTATCAAGCCTTTTGTTGTCAATAAGATTTAGACCGTTTTAAGAGTTTAAATTATAGGTATATTTAAATCTGCTTTCCTGCCATATTCATTACTGTACCATAGACAAAGTATTCTGTGATTAGATTTTCAGCAGTACAGTAAATACACTAACATACTCAAAATAGGTATTTGTGGATAAATCTATGGGTCAAAATATAAACTAGCTTTAGTCCTTACATGGATTATTGTAGCAGAACACTGTAAAATCCACATTTGTTTGCAGTTACAGCTCGGCCATCTGTAATTGTGTCAAATAGTATGCATTTGTTACATTTAAACTGGGTTGTAAAATTACAGCAGATTTGTGTTTAAAAAAAAAAAACCAAAACAAAAACCCAAGTATCAGGTAAGTAGATATGCTATGTTAGGAAGCTACACTGTTATGAAGCTAACAAATCTGTTTTGAGGTAACTATAAAACACTGTTGGTAGTCTTGGATTTTATTGTTTGCTTTTGAGCTTATAGATATATTTAGTCGTCATTTTCAATGAACCAAAATGTGCAAGCTTAGAAAGCGGATGTATGTTTATGTCTGCCAAGGAAAACTTGCCAACATAATTGTTCATCCACAAGACGGTTACTAAAATTATCAGGAATTACTGGTTTGGGTCTCTGTATTGTAAAATATTTTAGAAAACAATAAAATCTGTTATCTCTTAAATACACAGAATGTATCTTTTACTATTTCAGTGTACATGAAATGATCTGTGCAGTTTACTGCAGTTCAAGGTGACAAAATCTGCATTGTCTAAGCAGGCCATAAAGAGGAATATTACGTCAGTGGCATTGTACTACCGTTAACAAAAAAGAGGAGATGCAGTCAGTGCACTGGGCAAGGGGCTGTTGGCAAGACATTCCAGCAAAACTCTTTCTGGAAAAAGAGACCACATCTTTTATGGGTATGCAGAATTTATCATGATGCTGCTTTCAGTGGTGTAATCAAATCTGGTAGAACTTGGGTGAGCAGCTAAGCTATTTATAACATCTGAATATTTTCTTCCTTTTGTGAGTTGTCTGGTTGACTGGCAGTGATTGATGTAGTAGTGTTTGTGATGGCTAGCTGAAAGTTGCATCTCGTCTTTCCCATCAATTCTGCATCTTTTAATCTAAACAAAGTACCAGTTCCTCATGCTGGATGTCCAGTTTGGTCAACACACCATAGAATTCAAGCGGAAAGGACCAACAAAGGTCTCTAGTCTGATGTCCTATTTAAAGCACAGTCAGCTCTGCATTCAGACCAGCTTGCTCAGGCCTTTGAGGTAGTCTGGAAAACTTTCAAAGTCTGATTTCATACCCTCTCTGTTCAAACTCTTACAATGCTTAATGATATTTTTCCCCTTTTAATCTGTGGTTAGGACCTGCCGTATTGCAGTTGATGACTATTGTGCGTCATTCTGCTATGCTTGGATGGAGCCTGGCTCTGTGTTTTGGTAGCCTCCTTGTAGGTGCTGGAAGGCTGCTGTTGGAACCCCCAAACTAATCTCCAGGCTGAACAGGCCCTGTTCCCTCAGCCTCTCCTCCCAGAGAAAGTGCTCCGACCCCCTGACATCCCTCCACTGCCCATGCTCAAGTTTATCAGGCTCTTGTACGGAGTGCAGGGGAAGACAGGAGGGTGTCCAAAACTGGACAAAGTCTTCCATAATGCTGAGTAGCAGAAGCTAATGGCAAATTTATAAAACATTTTAAAAACAGTATTTTTCACTACTGCTGACAAAGTATAAGCAATAGGCCATTTAAAGTGTTTTGATACTCTTACCAAACTTCACTTAAATGGGAACTTTGGGAAACAGACTTAAGCTTGGCCAAATGAAAACAACTAATTTCATCCTCATTTGAATGGACAGCTGAATTCAACTGAAAATTTTGCTTCAAGAACATGAATGTTATATGTGGTACATGGAGTTTGAATATACTCATCATAGCCAAAATTAGAATGAGAATGCAGGGGACATCCGGAGGCTACCTAGTGCAGACAGGTGCACTCAAAGTACCTCAAAGCAGGTCCAATTACAGCAGGTTGTTCAGGGCTTGTCCAGCTGAGTCTTGAACATCTCCAAGCAAGAGAAGTCCAGCATCTAAGAAACCTGTTCCTCGCTTTCACCGTGAAGAAGTTTTTTCCTTACATGCATTGGAATTTCTCCCATTCCCTCTTGCACTTGCTTATACACCTCAGAGTCTTGTACCATCTTCACACTTTCCCATTTAGGTAGCTTTAACCTGGAGGCTATACTCTTGCTTATACAACCTGGTGTGCTGTGGGCCACCTCTGCTGTAAGTACATGCTTCTGATTCGTGTTCACTCAGATACTCTGGTCTTTTTCTGCAGAGCTTCTTTTTATCCTATCAGCATCTGGCCTTTCCTGCTCAGTTGGAGTAGCTCTGCAGGTATAGGACACTGCATTTGCCTTTGAGGCTCATTTTTGCATTCTGCATTTGTTCATGAGGTTCTTGTCATCCTGTTTCTCAAGAGTTGATCTCCCACTGAGCAGTGGCCCTCTATACTCTATAATTTGGTATCATCTGCAGGCTTCTCGAGGGTGTGTTTTGTCCACCATCCAGGTTAGAAAGGGATTAAGTACATTCACCTTGCCGTGACGTCCTTGCAGGTATTTGTAGAGTGTGATAATGTCTCCTGAGTCCCTTTTTCTCCCAGGACCCAGCACTAAGCCTTGTTGAACATCACACAAGCTTCAGCCCATCCATCCAGCCTGTCCAGATCCCTCTGCAGAACCTTCCCCAGATCCACAATCCTGCCTAACTTGGTGTCATCTGCACACTTGCTGAGGGTGCACTCGATCCCCTCATCCAGATCATTGATGAACATATTAAACAGAACTGGTCTCGGTAATGAGCCCTGTGGAACACCACTGCTGCCAACTGGAGTTAACTACATTTGCCACAGTGATACCTGCAGTGATCACTGAACGAGTTAGGTGCTTTGTCCTTTTAGTGTAAATTTGGTACTTCTTGCCAGTAATTGATAGCATTGATGAATTTATCTAGTTAAGATGGAATATCAAGAGAATCTTTTCAGGAAAATAACAGGCTGTTTTTATTAGAGAAGGTGTGCATAATACAAAATAATAATATTAAAATTCCTTGTAAGTTGGTTTTGAGGCTGAAAGCTTGACACAAAGATACTGAACACACTCCCCAAACTGCCCTCTTGCTTTGCTTGTAAGCTACACGTACCTATGTACATCTGAAAGTTTTACTGCACAACTGGCCACGTTTCAAAAGGTGTAACCTCTTTTCTAAGAATGACTATAGTAGGTCAGACTAGCGGGTGCCTGGGGAAGAGTGTAGGAGCACATAGTGATACTTTAAACATACTATTTTCAGCTTTCAAAAAGCCTGTGTCGTTGGTCCTACGAAATGAGAAAAAATGTAGTAGTTTCCTCATAATTTTGAAAGTTCAGTTCACTGAACACCACACTGTTGTTTGTACAGGTCTAAATGAGTACTGCAGAAAAGAGAACCTGTGATCAGTTCCAGAAAGGGAACCAATAATGTTCATTCTTAATAGCAGCTACTTCTGACCCCATTAGAGAAGTTCAGACTGTATTTTTGTTTGACATTTGACATTTGAAATTTCCTTGTTGCTTTATCTAGGCAATCAGTACTGTACCAGATCCTTTTGCAGCTATTTTCCACTTCTGTGATTGTAAGTTATTTAATATCAACAAACTGCCAGCTTTCTACTCACTGGTTTTGTAGATAAATATTTAAATCTGCAAGTCCATGCATGAATTCCTCTGGGCACACACTTGTAATCTGTCACTTTTTATTACTGTAGTCAGAAACTGATTTCAGTTATTTCACAGCAGTTTACTTCAGCTTTTATGAGGGACATCAGCAAGAACCTTTTGAAAATCCAACTCTCCAGTCACCTCAGCTAGATCACCTTTCTGCATGACCTGTGAAATCTCCAACCCTGTAAGGTAAACAACCATATCAGTTGTGAAGTACTATGATGATAGATATTTCTAGAATCCCTGTGCAGAAAACACTGAAATCTGTTTGTGCTGCTGTCAATGAAATGCTGTCATGCAGCAAATACAGGTGGGTTTTGCAATGGGATGCCAGGCTGTAGCTTGGCAAGTTCCTTGCATTGCTAACACAAGTGGCTTACCTAAGCAGAGTAAGGATTGAGTGTGCAGCAGAACTGTCTGTAAATTCCAGCATAGTAACTTTTTGGCTTTGTATTGAGCAATGTTGTTGAGATGTAGGCCACTTCCAAGAATGGAAAGCTCCAAGAAACCTCACCTGTTAGAAGTGGTTATGCTTCTTGATGTTATCGGTACAAACAATGCGTTAGTACTAAGTAAAACTGTATTACTGATGTGTTGAACTGGTTTCAACTAGGTTTTGATGTAACTACTAAACTTCATTTCCATATGGTGGGAGTAGGCATTTGGGAGCTTGATCTTTCTGTTCTAGATTTTCAGTGTGGATTATTTGTATTGGAATGATACATGTCTGGGACTGTGTTGGGTCTTTGAGGATATCATTTGCAGAGGGAGGCTGGCCTGACACTTTGAGGTACAACTGCCATGAGGTGACATATTTTCATTATGCACAATATAGTTGTGAGCAGTGACAAATTGCTCAGTGCGACCAAGTTTTCCAAAGGGCATCAAGTACAATTTATACTTAAATACCTCTGGCTCTAAGGGAACCTTTGGCACTGGGAGGGTAATGCAGCTGTAGCTTTCACTGAATGGTTTAGATTGGAAGCAACCTTAAGATTACCCAGTTTCAAGCCCCTACCATGGGCAAGGACACCTTCCACTAGACCAGGTTGCTCAAAGCCTCATCCAACCTGGCCTGGAACATTGCCAGGGATGGCATATCCACAACTTCTCTGGGCAGCCTGTGCCAGGGCCTCACCACCCTAACAGGGAAGAACTTCTTCCCAGTGTGTAATCTAAATCTACCCTCTGTCAGTTTAAAGCCTTTTTCCCTTGTCCTATCACTACATGCTGTTGTAAAAAGTCCCCTCCACATTTCTTGTAGCCTCTTTAGGTACTGGAAACTGCTCTAAGGTCTCCCTGGATCCTTCTCTGCTCCAGGCTGAACAAGCCGAACTTCCTCTGCTTGTCTTTATAGGAGAGGTGCTCCAGGCCTTAGAGCATCTTCATGGCCTTCTCTGGACTTGCTTGAACAGGTCCGTGTCTTTATGTTGGGGGCCCCAGAGGTGAATGCAGAACTGCAGGGGTGTCTCATCAGAGCAGAGGGGGAGAATTACATCCCTTGATCTGCTGATCACATTCCTTTTGATGAGGCTCAGCACATGGTTGGTTTTCCAGGCTGCAAGCAGGTCCTGTTGAGCTTCTCATCAACCGGCACCCCTAAGTCCTCAGGGCTGCTCTCAGTCCACTCTCTGCCTAGCCTGTAGTTGTGCTGGCTAGAATTTTCCCTCCAGATCAAATTGGAACCCCCTTCTGGGTTGTTAGTAAGATCCCTTGGTTTTTGATTTGCAAATTGGCAACACCCAGTGTCATATTCTGGCATGCTGGCAGTGAGTCACTCTGCATTTGCACCTCATTAGAGGACTTGTAAAACACACAGCAGCTCCAGGGAATGTTGTACTTGCCAGGGACTTGTTTCTGAGAGTACACCTATAGCAGTCAACAACCTCTATGTATATCTTTGTCAGACCAGCTGTCATGGAAGCAATTTTTAACTGATTCTGTGTGCACTGGGAATGCAAATATGTGTATTTTGGACATTCTTAGAAACCACTATTAAGGTGTGATACTACTACACTGAGGCATAATTGGCAAAGTAAAGTTGTGGTCCACTTTGTCTCCACTTCTGCTATTCTCTTTCTGTGCCTTCCCTCTTTCTGCAATCCACTCTAACCACAAATGTGCTGAAGAACAAGAGGCCCACTTCTATTTCCTGGAAATATTCCATCACCTTTCAGGGCTGATTATGATGGTTTCCATTATTTAGACTCAAGATTGCTTCTCCTCTGGGAATGGGCAAGATCACCGTTAGTGGGGTAGAGTAGGATATGGAGACTACTTTCAAAAGTTCTTGAAGAAATCAGCATTCTTTCTCAGTGACAAGGAAAATGTCAGCACACCATGGTGTGGATAATGGAACCAGGGAAGGAAGGTATGTTCCTTGGACAGTTTTTTTGTCAAGATGAAAATCTGTTGAGGATTGAGGACATAAGCCATGTTTGACCAGGTGTCTCAGTCTTGCTCACGGTGCTGGTCTTTGAGTAAGGACTTGCACAGTATGTAACAGCTGCTCACCAAAGCAGAGTATACTCCAGTGCTCAGTCTACAGATGCCCTTGCAAGTGAGTTTTGTTGTTTGTTTGCAGGGTTGGTTTTTCTTAATTATTATTATTTTACTCAATGTACAGAACAGCCAGTAAATTACAAGTACTGCTTTTTCCCCGATGGAGATGGATCAGCTCCTCCCTTGCTTCTCCTGTTACCTCCATTCACTATAATACCTTTCTCATGCAACCTACATGCTCCTCTTATGATTGCCTCTAACAGCACCTGCTTACCTCCCTCAAGTTCATAAGCATGTGCTAAATGCTTTTCTTCCATCTTGTCTAGAACTCACGTCTGAGCAATCAGCTGAACTTGCAGTCTGCAACAGGAATCTGTCTAGCATGCACATTCACATAGCTGAATTGCAAAATATGGCCTTAGGATAGAGGCGCTGCTTGAGACCAGGTAGAAACAGTGCAGTGTGGTTTTGAACACTATCAAGGCTGATACACTTCTTTCTTACTGCCTGAATGGAGACTGTGTGCACAAGATGGCTCTGTGCAGCTAGCAACTTTTTGATGTCCCAGCTCAGGGACAGACAGATACTATCTCCTGAAATCGGAGGCCAGCATAAGACAGAAGAACCAGCCTCCTTGCAGTGTTACTTGCCTGTGCTTCCCAAAGACGCGCTTTGGGTCTCTCAGGTTGCTGCAGTGGCAGGCGCTAGCTGCCTTTGCATGTCATTGCCTGGGGAGGCATCAGAGCAGCTGGGGGAAGTATGGGACAATAAATAGCATACTTTTTAAGGATCATGCCAGACAGATGAATCTTCAGGATGACCTTGTTTTTCTGATGTTAATTGTTCCCATTAACTGGCTAGATTGCATGTCTCTTTCTTGGCAACTCTTTCTCCTTGTGAGGCCAGTGGCTTCAGGCTGGGATGGCAATCTTCATGCAGTCAGATGGAATCTGGCAAGTGTTTCTGGAGGAGATCACACTGTAGGGAGCAACCTACAGTTACATGGGCAACATTTTCCTGAAAGGTAAACTTCACTTGTAAGGGAGGTCTCTTAACAGACTCTCTTGATCCCAAGTGATTGTGAAGGAGGGTGATTGCTGGATGGAATAGGCAACAATTTATGCTTTCTGCAGGTTCAGATGTTTTAACTCTGGTCTCCATGTCACTTGGCTATATGCATTATAGATAGATTTTTGGACACCTATCCTGTACTTTGATCAAGTTCCCAACCTATGATAGTGTCAATCTAAAGTAAAGAGGTTGCTGGTCTGCTGTTGGCAAATGTCCATGCTCTGAAAATGAAAGTAAATTGTTTGGGCATTCAGCTGCCTGTCAGGGTAACTAGTGACTGGCCCCTGGTGATCAGCAAGGTGCTGCAGGGGCAGGGCATGCCTCTGAGTTGAAGTGCTGAGGGCCCAGCTTGGGGATAGCACACGGAATGTGCTCCAGCAGAAGGCTGTGCTCACCAACTGGCCAGAATCAAGGTGGTAATGGGTCTCACCACCCTGAATAACTTCCCTGCCAACCAAAGAACTGGGGATTGTTAGCTTCTGTGTGAGACAGTGAACCTCTTGTACCTTAGGCCCTGAAGATGAGGCAGGTTGGAGGCTGAAGGGCTGAAGCTAAATTTTCATGCAAAGCTTTGAACTTTATAGAATCACAGAATACCAGGTAGGAAGGGACCTCAAGGACTATCTGGTCCAACCTTTTTTAGGCAAAGCATCACCTAGACTAGATGTTGCAGCACCCTGTCCAGCCAAATCTTAAAAGTGTCCAGCGTTGGGAAATCCACCATTCACTGGAGAGATTATTCCAATATCTTACTGTCCTTCTGAAAAATTTTCCTCTTGAGTCCATTTGGAATCTCCCTAGGAGTAACTTGTGCCCATCACCCTTCATCTTCTATATGACTCCTTGTAAAAAGGGTGACTGCCTTCTTTGTAGCCACCTTGACTGTTTAGATAGATAGATAGATACCTCAATCAACGGCCCTGTTTTTAACAGAATGCTAGAGCAGACAATCTCCGGAGGTTCCTTCCAACCTAGACTTTATAAACCGAATGACAGAATTACAGAAATAGTGTCTGAAATGTTTTTTCCATATATAGGTATCTGAAGTCTTAAGCGTCTATGAAGAGTAGGGGAGAAGGGAATACAGCCTTGTGAGATCTGATGATCTCTCAGGAAGAGTGCTGTGATGCCAAGCTTTGAAGATCTTGTTATGGATCATCTTACTGCTGCTGAGCAGAGTTCTGTACAGCCACAAAGCTGTCTTTGTGCTGTTTTGTGAGGGCCACTCTTAGGGACTTTGTACCTTTAGTATGCCCATAGGGGGCCTGGAGTGGCTCCTGTGGGACCTCTGCAGCATCCTGGCCAGTGTTCCAGCAAACGTGTACTTTAGCAAGAGGGTTCATCTCTGCCCTTGCTGAGCTTCATGCCCCAAGCAATAATGTTCCTGTAAGGTGGAGTGTGAGGGGGAGAGTTGTCTGACAGGAGGTCACTGAGTGCAACCATACTAAGCACAGCACGCTTCAGACACTCAAGGCTTTTGAGGTATGGATTACCAGCGTGTTACATGATTCCTGGTTGTATTTCTATTATTGTTTCCTGTTCTGAGAAGATTCATGATTTCAGATCTATGATCTGAACATGCTGCTTTCGAAAGCAATTTAAACCTGTAAGCTTTTTATTCTGTGGCTTTGTTCCTGGCTGTAGGGAAGAGGAAAAGATGGTTTTAACTAATTGTTTTTTTACAGAGTGCTTGGAACCCACTTGTTGAGCAAAACGAGGTCTAGACCCAAGCATAACAACGTGCTCTTGTTACCTCTCTTGAGGGGAAGGTGCCTGCTTCCCTTTCCCCACACCCCCGAACGGAGCGGGAGGTGCTGTTCCTGTGGTGGTCTCCCTCCTGCGGGTTTTCTCCCCGGACCCCGCGCCCATCGGAAGCCGGGTCGGGCTCGCCGGTGTTCGCTCCCCCCTGCTCCCGGACCCACCTCTCACGGCTCTCCCTCTCCCGCCCTTCGCCCGCCGTTGGAGCTGACGCAGCAGGGCCGCTCGTCTCCAGGGCAACCAGGAGGCGGCGAAGCGCCACGCCGGC
>JBAFWW010005963.1:0-29375 GCA_036873685.1 Agapornis canus | reverse complement strand
GGTTGGACACAGGGGCTTGGAGCAAGCTGCTCTATGGAAGGGGTCCCTGCCCGTGACAGGGGTTGGAGCTGGAGGAGCTTTAAGGTCCCTTCCAACACAAACCCTTACATGATTCTATGATTCTAATTTGGACATTGCAGCAAGTGAGGAAGCAGTTAAAAATACCATGGGAAAACCAGTCCGGTCTTCTTCCTTCCAATGCAATTCCCAGTTCAGAGCCATGCATAAACCCTGCCTTCACTACGGGTTTGTACCAGCTTTTAGGTCTCGCTTTTCTTCATGCTCCCAAATCAAGTGCAATGAAACCCTTTCTACTGCCAGTAACTCAGTGTTCAACAAGCCTCTACCCAAACACAAGTAGACATGTGTCATCCCACAGCCTTTGCTTTGGAAACTCATCGGCCTGATGTATCTGAGAGCATTGCCATGCCCCTTTGGGCTTGCTTCCTCCTATTCTTCTGCAAGAGCTGAGACAAGTCCTGTGTTGCTGGCCATGTTCACCACCAAATCCTGGTTGTCCCCTGTGTTAATGGAAAGACTTGTTATTTTAGAGTCTTTTCCATCAGAAAGCACTGATGCACCAGCAAAAAACCACATTAATCCCCCAGACTGACTCATCTCAATGCCCCAAAGGGTGTTTTTGTAATCTTTCCTGCCTTGCAGCCAGGTACTAACACAGGGAACACTCATCTCTCATGTTTCTATACTGGTTCATGCAATACAGTCCTTGCCCTGAGCTTGGCACAGATACACTAATTTGCTCAAAGGCCCTATGCTCACCAAAGTAATCACAGGAGGGATAACTAACAGAGCAGATGCCCATCCTCTGGTGCTTGCATTGTGTCCAATGTGTTTGCTGCTCCTCCTTCAGCATCTGACGGCTTCAAGACATGGGTCTGAAGTTCTGAATGAGGTTCACCTGAAGCTGGGAAGGAACATGCATCCAAAGCACTCCAGAAAGCCCAATGCCAGGTTTGTTACTGGAAATAGTTGGTGGTTTTAAAGAGTACCTGGGTCCCTCACATGCTGTTCATCAGGAAGCTTCAGGCCTGGGGCCCATTCGAACAGCATCACTGGGCCTCTGGAGCTTGTTTGGTGGCAAGAGGACAAACGGGAGGCAGGATGCATGTAACAAGAGTGGCAATTGTGAGATTCCTGGGGAAAAATGGTCAGGATGAGGTGTCTGATGCAATCCAGGAATTGAGATCTTTGCCTGTACTAGAGGGGTCAAGAGTCACAGATGTGCCACACATGGATTGCCCCTTTGTAAAAGCAGCATCAGTGTTTCCAGAACTGAACATGGCTTAAAAGATACCAAATAACCACCCCCTGATGTGCTGCAATAGTAACAGAGACATTTCCCTCTGAAATCACAGTAGAGAGAAAAGAAATCACGATTTAGAAATGGAATCCTACCAGACTGCTCCTTTGAAGAGAGCTCAGTGCATCTTCCTAAATGAGCTTCTGAATAGCTCTAAATTAACTTCTATTCAGGACTAGATTAAGGCAGTCTGTGTTCAAAGGTGCCTTGTAAGAGAGAGACACCAAATGATCCTGCAATCATCCAAATAACCCACCCAGGATAGTCAGAGTGACACAAAGTATAGCTCATTCTTGCTCTTGGGAGCAAGAGACCTTGGGTCAGGGCTGTTCTCTTGTCTGAAGAAAGGAAACCTTCATTACCAAGAGAGTAGATGAGCTCTGGTGGACACATGGGTGGGACCTATGGCATTCCTCCCCTCTGCCACTCCATGGAGTCTCCCACCAGCACTTCAAGCTGGTGCTTCGGCTGTGGTAGGCACCGTGCCATGTGCTGCAGCTTCAGGCACAGTTCAAGCAGCGCTGATCACAGGCTACACTGCTGGCATCTGATTTATGTACTGCTGGAATCCTAGGGCTATTTTTAAGCAAAGCCAGCATGATCTCTAACTAGACGAGTGGCACTCCAGAATATTCATCCTCTGTTCAGCTTCACAAGTCTTTGGCTGCATCCTCGGGCTGCTATATTTCATTAATAGAATCACAGAATTGGGTTGGAAGGGGCCTTCAAGGTTCATACAGTCCATCCCCCTGCAATGAGTAGGGTCACTTTTAACTAGATCAGAACCACATCCAGCCTGGCTGGAATGTCTCCTGTGCCAGGAGGTGATTCCTTGTAGGCTGCAGTTAGATGGGGAGTTCTGCATACCTTGCTATACCTCCTCCAGATGAAGCCTGATCCTGCTTCCTCGTGCCCAGAACGTGATTAATCAGAAGCAGTGATATATACACATACATATTGAAAAGGCACCATAACTGTCAGCTCTTTGAAACAAGGTTCTCTTTTTAATTGAAGTGGTGATTTCCATTATCTTATTACATGACTAAGTTTTGACTTGAGGAAACGCTGACTGAACATCACACTCTGTATTTGCTGCTGCTGCATCAGAAACGGGCATCTGTACTGCACTATTTAAATCACAGAGGACTAACAATTGTGATTAATGGCTGATGGCAACAAAACCTTCAGCTATAGAAAGGCATTGAAGCAATAGCTTAACCCCAGAGAAAATGGCCTTGGTGTGAACAGCACCCTGAATCGTTAATGTTTATGCACGCATGTGCAAGTTGGAAGTGTTAAATGCTATAGATGGTCAGAGCCTGCAGGAATGCACGCATGTTTTTCATGAATATGCACTGTAATTCTAGTAAATTTGGGTTGTCAAGTCACTTTGGCTAATATTGCTTCCTCTCCTTGGAGTATGAAGAATAAATCCAAGCACCTTTGTCACAAGTCGGACCATTTACATCTTTTCTTTGAGTATAAGCCCTGCTGAGAGGGTAGCAAACGATACAAGAAATGGAATCCAGGTCTTAGCTTGCAAATAAATAGATGAGAATGCACAACCTCCTGCCCTTTCTCACCCTTTGCATACACCCTTGATATTCAGGATGTTGAGGGACTCTACAAGGTTGTACCTGCAGAGCCTACATTCCTTCATTATAAGGTTAAGAGTAAATAGAGGTTATACTCCTTATCGTAATGTTTGGTCTCCATTGTAATCTTACTATTTCTTTTTATTTATTTACTTATTACTAATATTTAACTGAAAGACATAAAACTGCAAATCCTCTTTTTCCACTGATGGCTTTTCCAGTTCTGGTGACTTCAGAAATGAGTATTCAGGGTGTCATAAGCCAGCGAGAGCTGCAGAGCTGAATCTAACACCTTAAAAAGTTATATTTTACCTCAGTCTTCAAGAGTTTTGGTAGGTGCTATAAGATTTTAATTACAAAGCACATTAGTATTAGGTATTATATGCAGGTATTATATAGTAGTAGGAGTAGTGAACTCCTGCTAATCACATTTAATCTCTTAGTCCAAATAATGCACATAATAGATGTGAACAGGAAAAAAAAAGGGGCAAACTCTATAATAAGGGGTCTTAAGCTTGGCTCCTATATAACAACTCAGCCACCAGCAGCCCAAAGTGAATCTAAAAGGCACTAGACATGTATTACGTGACAAAAGAGGAAAAGCTCAGCCAGCTTTTAGCCTGGGAGATTAAGAAGGAAAAGGTCTGCAGCATTTCCAAGTAGCACCTCATGCTTCCACACCCCATGACCTGCCTAAAACTCATGATGACTCCCATGCACCCTGCACTGATACATAGGAACCAGTATTGGCCATAAGGAAAGACAGAGCAAGTAACTTCTTGCTTTTACCTTGGCATCAGCTGTAAACATCTCAAAGCTTAAATCCACCAAAGGAAAGCATTCTGCCCATGGAACTAGTGTTTCTGATCACACAATGATGTTCTAAGCCTAGGAATTTTCTGCTTCTTGCGCTGGGGTTTTGTTTAGTTTTGACCAAACCTTTCCATGAACCCAAGATCCATTCCATTGCAGCTGATTATTCTTTTTAGATGGCTTCCTTCACTGATATCCTGAGACTGAATTCGTGTTCCAGCACTTGCGCTACCCTGAGGAGCACGATTCCTATTGACCAATACTCTGCTCAATCCTGATTATAATTGTAAAGGCCCTGCACTGAGATTAAACCTTCTCCTTGCACATCTCCTGCACAGCAATCTGAGAGGGTTATTAAAATAGACTCCCTTCTGATCATTTGTGCAGACATTTTAATCTTACATTCAGTGTTTTTATAGCCAAACCTGGCTCCTTACACACAGGGGGGAGGGAATTAATTGAATTGAGTGGGAGCTTGATTTGCTGGAGTCCATTGGAACCGAGCAAAAGTATCTCTCATCTATTGAAAAGCATTTACCCTGAATTCTAACCAAACAAGCCCATTTTTGAGCTGCTCACTTCAAAGGGAAGAGTGGGAATTGCTCGTGCTCTGTCTCCCCCCCTCCAGTGTTTCTATTATCAGTTTCCTTAGAAACAAAACAGGCACCTGGGAAAGGATGCTACAACTACAACGTGTGGAGGTGGGGGGGATATTTCCCCCCACTAATGTTATTTCTAATGTAGGAATGTGAAAGGCCTTTCAGCAGAGTCATGGGATAAGGGCAGTCTCTACCCACTGCATGAAACCCAATGGCCTGGGTTCACTTGCTGATGCTTTCACATGTAAGGGATGCAAAAAGCAGCAACGGCAGGAGAAAGCATTTGCCTACAGCCCTCAGTGAGATGTTAGTGTTCAGTGCAAACTGGAGCTTCCTCCTGTTAGGATTGTGGAGCTTCCCATAAACCTCAGCACCTCCTGGAGCATGCTCTAGGGAACAGAGCACAGGGTTTGTCTTGGAAGAGGATTGTAGACTGGGAGGACATTAAGAGCACACTGAGTGTGGTGTTAGGTTTACTTTCATGGTCTGTCAGCATCTCTGGAGAGATGTGTTCCTTAGGAATGAAGCAGGATTTGCAGGAGCCAAGGAAACAGGGATGTGTATTTTACATGCTGCCCTCATATTGAGGATCTTCAGCAAGAAGACAGAACATAGGATATTAAACATAGGGACACTCATGTGTCTGACTCCAAGTTTGCAGCCATGGCTCAGAAACAGGCCCATTAAATCCTGAGCCCCTTTCCACCTCTTCCAAAAACCTAAAACACGCCACAATATTATCATAATTCAATGTAATGTTGGATACAGTGAGCTCAAAACCCTCAGCTTTCCTGGCCCTTGTTAAGACTAATTAAACACAAGCCTGTAAAGAAAGCCTGGGTACCTGCGACCCAAATAGAAACCCTGGGAGGTAAGACCTTATTTTCTGCTAAGCTTCAGTGGTTAGCACAGAGGGAACAGCATAAAAGCACAAAGAGCCCCTGCAGGAACTGAAGTTAGAATAACTAAGTTGGAAAAGACCTTTAAGATCATCAAGTTCACCTAACAAGTAGTCACAGCTTACTCTGTAACTTCAGGAGCATCAGCAGCTTTGTAGCATCTTGTTCTTCCTCATGTTAAAACTCCCTTTGCTTTCGTCCAACAGGAAGCTATTATCCTCCTCACTCGTTTGCATTAATTGCTTCCATTTATCAGATTTTACATTTGTTAATCTTATCATTACCAAATTCACCTCCCCTTCAAGCTCCTTAGTGAACACGCTGACAGAAACCCTAGGAGAAGCACGCGCATCCCTGGATGACACTAAGCAGTCATCCTCTCTCCTGCCACTTGAGCCTTTATCATTGCCCTTCCTTTAGTGCAGCAGTAGATGTTTGTGACCAACCAAACTAACTAGCAGTTGTGCCATATCCAATGAATCCCCTGCTTGAGAAATAGGCCCAGGCAGATGTGGCTTTGCACATCAATACAATGGAAAGCTTTGCAGTGTCGTTTTGAAGTGTTGCTGCCAACACTGTAACATTAACCAGCGGAATCTCTTCCATCCTGTACATAATATCCATATAAAGCATAACTCCAAGGCGCTGGCACAGGGTGCCCAGAGAAGCTGTGGCTGCCCCATCCCTGGCAGTGTTCAAGGCCAGGTTGGACACAGGGGCTTGGAGCAACCTGCTCTAGTGGAAGGTGCCCATGGCAGGGGGTTGGAACTGGATGAGTTTAAGGTCTCTTCCAACCCAAACCAGCCTGGGATTCTGTGATACCCACCTTCCTTAATGCATTCAAACCATCCCCATTACCTGGGCTACTTGCTGTTACATCTCACAGTATTCCTCACAAACAACAGGCCTTGCTCAAGCCTCCCATTGCACAAGTTCTGATATACTTGCAGGTAGGGTCTCCTGGGGCCAGTTCTTCATATGTAGGACATGAAGGATGAAGAGGGCACAGCAGAAGGTAGCCCTTTCCATGCTTAGATCTCTTCAGCCCTCCCCAAGTCAGTTCTGGCTGGGGAAGATAAGCAGTTTCTCAGTCTTTACTCAACAACTTATACCTGCAGATGGCCCACAACACAATTTGGAAGCTGGGACCATTACACCTTTACCAAAGAGCAGCACATAGGGATCATTCACAGGGAAAAGATGGTGCACAGAAGACAAGGAGGCAGCAGAAACAAGGCAATAAGGTGCAGGGAAGCAGTGCTGGATGGAGAACAGATCAGGAGAGCAGCTTTCAAAAGCAAGCAGAGTGTGAAAGGTGTAAATGCTCTAAGGTTGGGATGGGGAGCGCAACAACAGGCAGGTATTGTAGTAGAGATAAGAAAACCATTCATAGTATATGTACTCTGAGCTAGATGGGAAAACGGTGAAGATGAGAAAGAGAGGCAGAGTTTCACACAAGATGTAAACCATTCTAGCATAACTTCCTTCTCTTCGTTTAATGTTCAGCCTGCTTTGACTCTGCAGAACAGATCTATTAATACACCTCAAATGTAGCACAAGGAGCAGTCTATAGTTACCCTTGCAGCAAGTACAACACCGCTTATCAATCACCTCTGCTTTGTCATTGGCTATAAACAGAAACAGTTTAGTTTATTCCTCAAGAACCTCTCTTATTCCAGACTCTTAAAATACTCTCCTAGGACTGAATCAATTTGGTAAACCAGCTTTATTTTTGGCTCCCTTTCTGCGGCATCCACATCCCAGATCTGTGTTCAGATACATGGCAATTATGTTCTAACTAGAAATGCCACAATATTTTACTTTCTTCATCACTACATAAATATGTAGATTTATGTGCATGGCTCATAAGTAGTAAATATTACCGTTATCTGTCACCATAAGACAGTAAAAGCCTGGCTCGCAAAGCACTGTTGCCTTTCTCCTCTTACACTATGCAATGAGGGGGCAAAAATCACAAGTGTTCCTTTGAGAAGGTGATTAACATCTCAACGTAAAAGAGAGCCTTTGCTTCAAGAAACTACAGGTATAAGTGTCAGCCCAGCTCCACTGGGTAAAAGCAAACATCATTTTGATCATGATTAACAAGGAAGTCACACATTATGGCAAGACAGGATAAAGGCAGGGGGATATGAGTCCCCAAAACCGCATGCAGAATAATCAGCATCCCAGAGACCATCCTCATTAATCCATGATTACAGCTATGTTTGCCTGCCTCACTGAAGGAAAGAACACATTAAGAGTAACTGTATTTAAGCAACACATTCAGCAATAGCCCATGAAGCTGATGTAACCTACTACTTCAGCCACATGTGGCAAACCATTTCGTAAGATGCTGTTGTAAAGTGGTGTGATTATTATGTTAATTTATGTTATAGCTCTGTATAATATTCGATAGTTTGGTAATTATAGTGTCTAGAGACTGAAGAGGTTCATATGGGCACTTAGGTCAATGAACATCACAGTGTACATTAACTCAAGTCCTAGAGCTACTCAGTATTTTCACCCATACCTGAAACAATTCTATCAGCATAGAGCGTTTAAAGTTGAGATTTCATTGTGGTTTAGATGATATCTGACTTGTATTGAAGCAGGTAGTGTTGTGTTCTGCCTCCTCCCAGGAGTATGCTCTACCTACTCTGGCATTTCTCTAGCTGTTCAGTGACCAGGTCCAGTCCACTGAAGGGCAAAAACTGACACCAAAAGGGGGATGGGGAGAAGTCTGCCTTTTTTTTGGGGGGGGAGGCTGTCAGTTTAGCAAGTTGAATAATGAAGGTGAAGGGCAAGAACAAGACAGGCAGAAGATCACTCAGCCAAGAATGGGAGGAGCAGGACTAATCCCTTCAACTCTAAGAACAGCCTGACCATAAAGTGGAAGCACCTCCTGAACAATTCCTGGCTACCTGCAGTGCAAGAGGAGCATTTGAAACACCTTCCTGTCCGTGACAGCCACCTTAACAAAGGCATAGGAGAGGTATTTGAAGTGATATGTCTCCTGCGTGCAGCTAGGTCTTTCACAGAGCATCACATTTGGTTCAAGGTATCAGACAGTTGTACATGTTAAGAGCCTTTAAAAATCCACTTACAGTTTTCCAAGCATTAAGTATATTACTTCTTCCTTACACTTAATGGTTCCTACAAACCTTGCAGTTGCACTGGTATAAGATGCACAAACTGGCCATGTTTCATCACTGAATTAGCAGCTTGTGTTGCATTCCTATGGATAACTACTGGAGAAGACAAGTATTGCATCACCGGATTCATCTTCTGAAAGACCAGGCATGTATCACCCTGCCTACATGCAGGAGGAGCCACCGATGGTTTAGCTAATGATAACCTACCACCATCTTCTAAATAGTCAGAATGTGGATGGAAAACTGCAAGTTTCCCTTATTAAGGTTAAGCTACTTCTGTACTGGAATTACAAGGAATGTTACCCATTTCTTGGAGATTTTACCAATAACTTATTCCCAGTGATAATAAAATAAACTTGACTGTTATGTGCCCAGTACAAAGAAACCCATTACAGCAGTGAGGCAATGTCAGAGATCATCTTCTAACTGCAAGCAGCAAAACTCAACTTTGGAACAAAGCCGACATCCAAACTATTTGAATCTTGTAACTATTCCATCTTCCTTACTGCTGCAAATGATTGCAAAAGAAGGAGGTTAAATGTTAACAAGTGTAAGGCATTTTGACACTTGTAAAGCTGCCAAGTACAGGGGAAGAATAAGGAAGTAACAAAGCTGGTAAGTCCTATAAATCAAGCAGTTTTAAAACATCAGCTCTCTCACTGGAAGGAGCTGTTAGTGTCTCTCAACTATAGGATGGTAGTAAAGAGGCACGCTGCTACCTGACAGAGAAAGGCAACTTGATGTACGAGTGCTCAAGAGAGGCACAAAAATGTATGTTCAGATTCCGCACTATAGGTCAGAGTTGTATTAATCAACAGCCGGCAACATCTCAGTGAAATCCAGTGCCTCGGCTGATTTAAGCGGATTGGTGCTGCACAGCTCATCTCCATAGCGCTGCTTAACCCGCTGAACAAACTTGAAACGTGGCAATTTAACAAACTGCAAGTGCACTGCTGAAATGACAAAAAGCAGGGAAAAGGATTCCTATAGAAAGCGGTGCAGAAAGTGTCTGGCTCCAAGATCACTTGCCCTGCAGTAGTCACTTCGCACCCGATACATGCAGAGGAAGCTTCTCAGCTACCCTCTCTGGAGAGCTGAAGTTCTTGTATAGCGATTCAATACTTGCGCTGTTTTCTCCTGGTTTCCAGTCACTACATCTGGATGCACTTTTTCTTCTCCCTAGAAACAAGGTTTTGGCAGGGCAGAGCAGATGTCTGCAAAAGAGAGAATCTCAGCATTCAGCAGCAGTTGCCTGGATACAACCTCCTAAATGGCACAAGTCTAGACTCAGGTTTTCCAGCACAGAAAACTAATGCCTGCTGTTCCATGCACTAATTCATTGACTTCCGCACTGACTAAGTTCTACTAACATAAATGTAAGCAACATTTCCTGACAGATGCACCAAAAAATAATTGCCAAGTACAGGACTAAGTATAACATTATTATTTATTATAAAGGAATGATTCTAAGCATAATATTGCTCAAGTTCCTAAAACGTTCCCAAAAATATGAAGCATTCGAAGAGCTTCTCTCTTAGTATGTTGGTTACTCAGGATTCTAGCAGGTGCTAAACACTAAGTGGAGCTGAAATTGGTCTGACTAACCAAGATTCAAGGGTTTCCAATGAGGGAACAGCCTTAAACAGGGCTCCCAGGATCTTAATCCAAGAGCCTGAAGTTGATACAGCCCTAATTTCACTCTACAGCATATACCCTACAAGTCTTGAAATCACAGATGCAACCTGCTATGGTGATGGGAGGATCTCAAAAGTGCTGAAGTCCTAGTAGCAACTGAATCTGCAAGTCTTGGCTCCCTACAAACCTAGTAGCTGCAGCAGGTAATCACTGTGATGTCCAAGGAAAATCTAGGCTTTCTAACAATGTCTAAGTACACCAAGCACAATACTTTGCAGTATATCTGTCAGGAAAGCTGAGGACAGCTCCTCCCAACATAGGGAGAGTATCTTTGTACCTTTCTTTAGCTATGCAGGAGAATGGAAAGGACGTAAATCCCACGGGTTGAGAAAAGAACAGTCCAGTAACTAAGGTATAATACAAAACCAACACTGCTACCAATGATGATAACGATAAGGGGGATAACAAGAGGAGAGAATATGAAACTAAAAGGGGAAAACAGTACACACAAGTGTATGCACAATACAACTGCTCACCACCCACCAACTGATACCCAGCCTGGCCCAAGCAGCAATCTGCTCTTCTGGGTGACTCCCCCCTCGTTTCTAATACTGGGCATGACATGCTGTGGTATGAACATGTCCTGTCTTTGCTCCCTCAGGGCTTCTTGAACCCAGGACCCCAGTGCAGAATTGACAGAGCCATACAAACCAACAGCTTGTAAAAAAGAGTCCCAATACTTTACCATGTTTGCCTTGGGAAAGGAACTGCTTTACCCATTAACAGGTATCTGGAAGGAAAATGCACATAATTGTCAATATTGATCTGTTAGTAAGAATGTCTGTATTCTACACACTTCAATTTCATAAGGGACAGTGATTTGGTTATCACAACCATCCCTTCGTGGACCAAAATGTGCTACAGACCTACCCAAACCTGGAAAAACAACCTTGTATTTTGTGAACACAAAATACGCATCCAAATCTTAAAGGCAATACCTTTAGGTCAATGTTCAGACACGAAGCACACCATGCTGAAGAGAGTATTTTGTTGGCACAGTGCTGAGGCTTTTTACTAGCTGTTTTAAAGCAGGAGCAAGGTTGATGTCCCATCACAGGCAGCAAATCACTGGTGCTTCTCCGGTGCAGCTACCAAGCCGTATCTCTTGCTTCAGCGAAGATCATGATCTAGCATCATTCTGGCTCCACAACGGATGCTGATGCTGCGAAAGGTAAGCCCAGGGCGCTAAGGAACATTATCAGCCCAAAGGATACAGAGGCATCATTCCATGGAACATGCATGGTTAGGAATTTTACCCTGGAAATCTTCCATCAAAAAATGACAGTTCCAGTGTGTCAGTTGTGACTCCTCTTGCAAACCTCTTCCTAGATCCCACTAGCTCACTTTGTCATAGGATCAAAGAGGTTGGAAAGACCTTCAAGCTCATCCAGTCCAACTGTACCCAGCACTGCCAAGGCCACCACTAACCCTACAAGGCCTTGTCTCCAACATGGGTGAACACTTGCAGGGATGGTGACTCCAGCCCTGCCCTGGGCAGCCTGTTCCAATGCCTGACAGCCATCAGTGTCAACCACCCTAAACTACCCTGACACGTAGTCTACCCTCAGGCTAGAGGCTTCAAGCTTTCATTCTCTGGCTCCCAGGGTTGATCAGTGCTCATCCTGGAAAACCAGGTTCCACAGCAGCCTGCATGCAATTCCTGAGCTCTGGCACACCTGTACCTGCTGAGCAGAAGTGAAAACACTTCCCTCATGAGCTGATTTTGACCAGATTTGTTTGTAAAGTAACTCCCACCCTCCCCAAATAATCCAATCAATAACTCTCCCTTTACCAACCCTTTTTAAGAGCTAGTTATGTGTGAAAACAACTTAAACCTACAGAAACTCCCTCAATGCTCCAATATTGCTTCTGCTGCAAAACATTCCTTCTATTTCTTGTGTCCTGCATCCAGCATCCCCAGGCCCCATCACGTTTGCCACCTCCCAAGCTACTGCCTGTTAGAGAACTATGTGCATGCTCCTTCAGTAATACCTGCCAAAACACAAGGGAAAGCAGCAGAATTACTCTTTCCCTTTCCCACAGCACTGAAGGACTGACCTAGCAAGCCAACTAATCATGAGCATAGAAATCATAACACCTTAGGACATGGGACCTTCATCGCCTCTCTTAGCAGGAACCCAGCCAAAGGGTGCAGGACTGAGAGGGGGGTTATCCAGGGAACAGGACATTGACATGCAGACAGTGCAATTATGCTTGTCTCATTTCCTTGTGAAACTGGGCTGAAACTCATAAAACATGCAGAGCTCTTCAATAATAGCAGTGCTATTTTGAGCCGGGGGGGGGGAGGTATTATTATTATTATTGAGGTATTTAAGCCAATCCACATTTAATTCACCATTTCCAGAGGAAGAAATCAAGTTCTTTGCTTTGCCTTTGCTGCCTGCGTGCCGAACTCAACAAGAAAGGATACATCAACATTCCAAATGCAGTTGGTAGAGCTGTGAAAGGTCAGGAAACTCAAAAGATGACAACATCATGCAGTAAAAACAGTCATTTTAACCACTTAACCATGAAGCAGGAACTTACCCATCTCCTTTTGTTAACCATTATGAAGAGCCCAAACACATATGCGTGCACATGTCTGTGTGCAGGTGCACTGCAGAGATTTGCAAAGCTCCAAAAACTCAGGTCATCCTAAAGGAGCTTTTACATTACAAGAAAAGCAATAGTTCAAGTTAAAGGAATTCCTGAAGCTTCATTATTGTGTGGTGGGATTCTTCAGCAAGGCAGCAACTTTGTTACAGGCTCTAGCAAGCTAATTGTGGACTAACAGGATAGTCATTCTTTACAGTTAGACGACTGCAGCCCACTGTTCTAGGTCTCCCAAAGCCCATTAAACGTAAGATAGGATGCTAAATCCCACTGTGTCTCTCTATGTGTAAATGAGGAAGGTAAGAAATCTTGTACAAGCTGTATGACCTGAGAAAGCCAATCTTGACCACATTCCCAACTTCCCACTCTTCCATCTCTGGGATGGAGGAAGGTTTTAACAGATCCAGGCTTCAGCCCCATCCCTGCCTAACACAATGAGCTCTTTTTAAGAAGCCTTGCTCACTGTAAACCATTTCATACTGGGGAAATGACTTCTTGAGATGGATGAGTGGATTTATATACCTGTTTGTAGAGAAGGGCACAATTCTCACCTTTTTTTCCCCAGTGCTTCAACGGAACTACTTATTATCTAAGCATAAAATCAGATAAATTACCTAGAGTAAACCAGGGTATGAAATTTAAGGCTTTAAATACTGCAGATAAATGCCTGATGGGTGCTGTCATGCTGTAGAACACTGTAATATGCACAAGGACACTCACAATGACTCAAAGGGATCTTCTTTCATAAGATGGCTTATACAGAACTGAAAATTAATGTAAAACATCCAAAATGGCAACTCACAACTAGTCATATAAGCTGTTATTCCTGCAGGGCAAAGGTGCTGTTTTAATAACATGTGAAATCAGAATATACAAGAACTCCTTTAAAGCCAAGCCACTTAAAGTTGAAGTTTTGCCCCTATTTTTAGTCAGAATGGTTGTGGGTTACTTCATTTCTCTACTGCATTTGCCAGTGGCTGTTACCTGGTCGAAGAATCAGGTTTGGACTTTCCCAACCAATGTCTTTGCTGCATGAGAGAAAAATCTAGTCTAAGGAACCTTATTTGTAGTAAACTTTTAATAAAAATGATGCTTTGCATTTCCACATCCCAAAGAGCTAAAAAATACAGAAACTTATTTACATTTGGTAACAACAAAAAGGTACAAATCGCTATACAAAATGCAGTAAAGTTTCAAGAAAAACAAGGTTTGGAAAGTTCGAGCAGTTCAGATATGAAACCTGTATATTCTGAAGAGATCTCACTTTAAAGACTAGGTATCAATACCGCAGCAGGGGTTTTCTTCACCGAGTTCATAAAAAATGCTTTCATGACAATTATGACTCTCATTGCTTTTAATTTTGGCTGATACAAATATAACCTCCTAATAAAAGTTCCTGAATTGATGAAAAAAAGAATCAAATTCAATATATATTCTTTCCCTTGAGGTTTTTGCCACAGAACTCTTCAAAATGAGAGAAGTATAGACACTTCTTTGTAAGGAAATAAGCCTTGCAAGAGATTCACGTTTCTAGTTGAAACATGCAGGCACGTTCTGATATGCAAAAGGAAGTTAAGACACATTTTAACTTTAAAACAAAAACAATGGGAAATCATACTGTATAGATGGAAAACTGGCAAGATCAGCTCTGTCGGACCCTTAGCTCCCAATGGAGTCTACTGGGAGATAGTCACATCACTTTGTTTGGATGTACTGTTCTAAGAAGACGTTGATTCCCATGTCTCAGGTATGGACACAGTCTGATTCTACTGGCATTTCAGACTGGGTGATCACTGCGATATAACTGAAGTCATATCATTGGTGTACTTCTGATAAATGTATGTTATTTTAGGTAGTGAAGACTGATGCAACCCTCCTATGTTGTACCGTGACCTTTAAAAAGCTGATAGCTATTGATTTGAAAGCCAAGCCAAAGGACAGGCATCAGGTCACAAAGAAATCTGCCATCAATAAATCTACAGTAGTTGCACTGGAGAAGTGACAGAAATATGCTTTGAATTGAACACTGACACCTTTTACCACTGTAATGCTTTGGGATCAGTTACTCTTCAAAGGGGACTGTGTGAAAGTTTTAATCCTATTGCTAATCAAGGGGGGAAAAAAACCCCACAACAATCAGTTGAAAGTAGTATGAAGAAAGACTATTAAAGTGCCCCCCCTGTTTTTACATTCAATTTGAACCCATGTCTCTGATGAGGAGAAATATCCTGGTCTGAAATATGCATGGACCACTATCTAGCATTAAAAAAAGCCCAGCTTTATAAGTGTAGCCCATGAGTATATTGTATGATTAGTAGAAAACCTTTAGCAGACACAAAAAAAATGAGAGATGAAACTGCAGCAAGAGAGCATGGCAAACCTGAGAGATCTATTAGTGCATAAATCTGCTTCCAAACTGAAAAGATAGAAAGAGAGAGCTAACAAACTACAATAAAAGTTATGTCTTTAAAGCAGTAAGTTACAACAGGGTGGGAAATGTTTCATATGCACATATGCCTGCAAAGGGGTCACTAGCTTTCTGAACAAAAAGAGCTGGTATTTTTTCACAGCATCAGATTTTGGTGAAATGCCATAAATTGGATTTTGAAGTATTAGGCTTTTCCCACCCTGGCAGAGAATAAACATGAATTTAGAAGCACAGTAGAAGTGAAAAACAAAGAAGAGGAGAGAGAGAAAGCAGCAGAGAAAGACAGAAAAGGTGAATACAGAGCTACAGAAGTGTTTATTGAGCATGCTACAGAGGTAAGCAGAGTACACACAAAATGAAATTAAACCACCGTCAAACCTCCCAACTTTGTTAGAAAATTAATTTTTAATTGTGCCACTTTCAAACTAGACTGAATTTTACAATTCTAAAGATGTAAAAACTCAACTAATAGAAAATATACATGACCATTTTTTTTCGCCGTCTCTACATAGGTAACAGAATCTATGGATCTTGAAACTAAGTTACATCAATTTCAAAAAGTATTGGTCATCGAAACAGAATCAAGGTAACAGTTCAGCCTGACAGAGAACTGCTTTCAAATTAACTGGATCTGTAGATTCTGAGCCATGTTTATAGTAAAGTCAGATCAATTTCTAAATACAAAATAGCTTGAAGAGATTTATTAAAACTCAATATTACAATGCAAGGTAAATTAAGACTAAAGGCACATAAACTTTGGTCCCACCTGGTTTGTCAGTTTGAGGAAACTGCCCCAAAATTTCCTGCCAGCTTCTGCAGCAAACTTTCTTCTTCATTGAAAAAATACATGCACCATTTCCTGAACTAGCTTGACCGGTCTGTACATGCTCAGAAATCCACAACCATATTCCAGATCTTAATTACAAACTAAAGATGGCAATATATACTGAAATGCACGTAAGTCATGTCAACTCCAAAAAACATCTACAAAAAATATTCAGCCACAAACAAGACATTACTTAGTGCTGACATTTATATGATACATCCCACAAGAGTGTGTACAAAAAGGTTAAGATCCCACAACGCTTTTCACATAGGGCTCAAAGTCACAGAAGTCACTTTTTGTCCTTTGAAGAAATTAATGTTCTGTACCTTGTTAAATTTAACTAATGCCTACATTCAGAACTGAATCTAGACCAGAACGATGAAATACTAAAGGCCTTTTTCAAACAAATGAGCACAAAGCAAATAAGCAGCAAATCAAATAACGCCCTTTAACTCTTTCAGCGTAAATCATCTTATTCGATTAAAAAGAAAACTAAGTGACAAGCCAGCAGATAAAAGAAATCTATCAAGCAGGAGAAACAAAAGCTTAACCTTTTTACACACCCCTGCCAAAACGCATTGAAATCATCATGTAACAATGTGCCCCAGACAACCAAATCTGCTTTTTCACTAGTTATGCAATTCCAGCAGTACTAGTTCTCCTTTTTTAAGGCACGTATGTCAACTAAGTTGAAAACCTGTGGTATTAACTTGAAATCTTGTCAACAAAAGGATGGTTTATCAACAACAGCTGAACACCAGCAGTTAGAATCACTGCTCTGAAGAGTTTAAGTTTTTAAAACAATCAAGGAATGATAACAGCATGAGAAGAAAACAATAGAAAAACCCCAAAAAACAAGAGAAGACAAACTCTGGTCCCCACTTTCCTGAACAGTCAATAGGTGACAACACCAAACAATGCAATACACCCTCCTTTCCCAATCTGCCTTTTTAAATGGTTGACTTAGAGAAAGAAACTCTCAGATGGTGATTTTCTCCCAGATTGTAATTGTGAAGATCAATCAAAGCTTGAATAGCTTCTTCTACTGTTGACATCTGAAGAAGTGCCATCTTGTGATCTCTTCTGAAACAAAATAACGGCATTAGGAACTCGAACACAACAGGGGTTTCTCCTGATGTTTATTTTCCCTTAAGACACGCTGCAGGAACGCACTGATGCAGCCTTTTGGCAGAGCTACGTACAAGAAAGTTACTTACTGGAAGAATTTAAACGCTTTCACAGTGCCTCCAGTGTTGGCAAACAACGTGCGTAGATCCTCCTCTGCTACCGATGGTCTATAGATAGAAAGGAAATGAGCGTAAGCAAGAAGTTCTTAGCCAGTTTGGGGTGGTGTGACTCATAGTCATCCAGCTGGTGACTGAGGGCCAACACTTACGGAATATTGGACAGATGAAGGGTTGCAGAAGGAGGGAATATATTTTGGAAGTTTTTTGAACCAGGCTTCTTGAAGCGATGCAGAGGTGAATTACCAAAATCCTTTGTCAGCCCTTGGTCATCAAGCCCCTCTCGAGGTAGTTGTACTGTCTGATGTTTGGAAAGGGTCACTCGAATGATCTTGCCATACATCTTTTGTCCGTTCAGATGGCTCATGGCTGGAAAAGACAGGTTTACTCAATTGAGCGTGACTTTACCATAGCTTGTGGTACATCACCCCAGCAACCAAGACCACCACCCAAGCAAATCAAAGGGTCAATGAGCTAAAAGGCTGGAATTGATTCCAGCTCTGCAGTATCTGCATGAATATTTCATTTCACTTAAAGCCCATCACATGCATTTAAGCTGTTGAATTCATTTAGGCTATTCTGGAATACAAGTACATGCAATAAGACTCTGGATTTTGGGGATAACCAGGATGCAAGTCAAACTGACAAATGTGAACATGCTCAGCTCACACAGGGTAATTTCAAGCACTTAAGACTAACAGGAACAGAAAAGGAAAAGGAATCTTACCCAGCTGTGACTGGTTTCCATCAGCCATCTGTATGAGAGCACTGTCTTTCTTATTGTATAAAATCTTCACACGCTGCACATCACCATAAACACCTTTTCAAAGTCAAAGGTAACCCAAAAGAAAAAGTTCATTTTAAAGCCAAGTCACCTAAGTAATACATTTTGACATATCAATGGAACATTCAGACAGCAACAAGATCACTCACTCAAACTCAACGCTCTCACAAATGAATAAAGGAGATAAAAGATTTTTGAATAGTGAATTTTGAAAAGAATCATTTCTGATCAACCCTCAAAGCTATGTGAATGATATTAAATTAAAGACCATGCAAAATATATTAGCATGCATTAAAAGAAAACAAATAAATCAATAAATCAATCTGTGTTCTATGGAGAGTTTTCAACAGCAAAAGAAAAATAGCAAAGAGATTTACTCTTCAACTTTAAGCCAAAGTGCTAGCTACAAATAAGAATTAAGGTGAAACAAAAAATAGAAAACCAACCAAACAAGAAACCAAAATCAAATCAATAATAAAAGTATAGTGCTAACAATAACATACCGAAGAGGGTAAACAGACTTTGGGGCGTAACCATCTTTAGAAGGAGAGAAGAGCAAGCAGCGTAAGACAAGAAGAGAGAAGAGTCGAGGAAGAGCGGAGATGAACAGATCATCCATAACGAAGGGTGGTTCCCGCAGAATGGTGAGGTGGTCATGGATCATGGTTTCAAGGCGGTTAATTGGGGCAAGTTGGTCCGAGGAACATTTTGTTCAAGCACAGAAGCATGAACATAGGGAATGAAGACAGGGAATGGAGACAAAAGACGAGGAGAAGGGTAAGACAGGGAAGGGTGTGGGAGTTGGGGGAAAGACAAGGAAAGGGGAAGTTGAACACAAAGGGGAAAGGATGAAATGGGGAAGGGGATACAGCAATGCAGAAGAAAAAAAATAAGGAAGTGGGGAACAAAAACAAAATAAAATATAGGTCAGTACATAGGAAATGCAGGAATTTGGTCAGAAAATGGTTGGTTTATGTACTGTACAAGAAAAACTGAGTAAAATGTAGTCACCCAAGACAAATATGGGTAAAGTACATTCATATCAAGAGTCAACTACAGCATTTCATCTCAACATGAAAGTAAATAAAAAGAGCATGCAATAGAACTTTTCAACTTGGAACTTGAACTGCGTAAGCATGGCTGGCTATGAAATGCAGGCAAACCCTCTTGTCAAACGGCACTCTGACCAAAAACATCTTCACATGCAAGACTGGATGACAAAATAGCACCAGATGATAAAAAAAGCTTCATGATTTACAGTGACAGAGGCCAGTTAAAAATGGAACAGCTAGACTGATACAAACGTCCCACATTTCATACCAGCTTTCACAGCCATCAAAAGAAATGTAAAAGGACAGTCAAAATGCAAAACTAAATCAACCCCTGGAGATTTCAGAGTTAGCAGGAAAGATACAAGCTAAGGTGAAAATGCTTTGCCGCCAGTTTTTTCTTCTTATTGTTAATTTTAAAGACAGAGGAGTTACTGCAAAGGAAAAAGTTACTAAGAGAGACTGGAAGAGTGGCCCGTCAAGATCTTTGGGAGAACCTTCAAAGAAAAACGTGTTAGAGTAGTTCACAGAAATTAAAGACCTTCAAATGTGAGCTACAAGCATGGAATGAAACAGCAAACCATTAGAAGAAACAAAACAGAAGATTCTAGTTTATGGGATTATAATTGCAAAAGAAAGCAGAGGTGTAAAAAAAAGAAGAGCTTTCAATTCCAAGGTCAAACATGCAGTAGTTACCACATCGTTCTTAGAAAAAATAGGTAGCCGACTATCAAAGGACATTTTAAGCTGTTAGCTACCTGGGAAAACAAAAGAAGGGCTTTAAAATTAACTTGGGGGGGATTACTAAAGAAAACCAGCAAAAATACTTTGAGCTTAAAATCCAAATGTAAGAGGCCAAATGCAAAGAAATCATAAACCAGTGACAAATGAAGGGTGACTCAAGAGGGCAAAAGAAGTAGGAAAGGGGTTTCACTGACCTCTTCATTTAAATTGCTAACCAGGAGAACTGTATTGCCACCAGCTGGAACTCCAGGCATTCCCACCCGGCCGGCAGCCGCAGCTGCAGCTGCAGCAGCAGCATTTGGGATAGCCAAAGGACTCAGAGCTCCTGGAACAGCTGCAACAGGAAGCCCTAATTTTAAAATAAAGCATATTTTACGAAACACACACAAGTCATTTTGCGCAGAAAAGTCCCTCTATGAGCACACGTGTTGCATACAGCACTCTACGGAGCAGACCATTCACTGCTAACGTCCTCCAAAGGCTGGGGGAAAGCACTGGGAAACTCGTATCAAGAAGCAAAGTGAAAATGACTTCTTACTCAGAGTAAGCCTTCAAAGAACTGAGGAGGTGTAAAAAGTGCTTGCTTTTCACACCAACATTTTGTGCACCAAGCTCTTCTCCTGTATAGAATCACAGAACGGTTTGGGCTGGAAAAGACCTTAAGATCATCCAGTTCCAGCCCCCTGCCATGGGCAGGGACACCTCAACTTGATGCTTCAAACTCAATCCGCAGCGCTGGAGCTGGTCACATGAAAAGGCCTCTGTGCCCCTCAGAACCACTGCATAACTGAGGTGAGGAGGCAATGTCCTCAATTCAAGATTCCAGGCACAACCACTGCTTATGCTTTGTGGCTTTTGTAACCCAATTCCCTGAAGCAGCACGCTACCCTTAGGCTAAACTTTAAGCTGTGCTTTTAGTTTTCTTCTTCCAAGGAAACAGGGGTTGTGTAGAGAGCTGGTGGTTTTGCCTGGTCAAGTCACTGGGGTACAAGGTGACTGTCCTACTCCCAGGATCAGTGGAAAGTTCTTGTCATGTATATGTCTTGTCTATAATTTATAGAGGAACAGCTTTTATTATATTTGATCCACTTTATTTGTGCATTTTACAGAGTTCTGTAGGAAGACACTGAGAAACTGAGTATTCTATTGTCTTTTACTGCACTCAGATTCTCAGAACATACATGAGGACAGCAGGGGAGCAGTAAGCTACAACTTAAGATTTCTATCTTCTTTCCCATTTGTTTGTGAAAAGGGCTGGACAAATGCCCCCCCAAAGGGAACAGGACATCCATCACTACTTTGTGATAGTGTTTAACTGCATTACTTACTGATCAAGCATTAGAAAGTATTCTGCGGTTATTTCCTGTCAAGATGCATAGGAAGAAAACCCACCACTACGTGTTCTAAGAAGAGAAATTAAAGATACAGAATGCTTTCTGATAAAGTTTAGAAGATGAAAAGCGTGAGCATTCAGGGGTCAAACCAGAGGAACAGGAAGTTATCAGTAATGACAATTCCACCCATCTCTCTCTCACACAAGATAAAGGGAAAATCACCTGAATCAAAAGCAATAAATACCATCTCTTATTGCATTAGATGTGGTATTCATGGGCCTGACTGGAATACCTAACAATACCTAAAAAGAACAAAAGCCCTCATCTTCTCTTGCTCCCTTCCATCCTGCAAAAACCCAACAGATTTGAGACCATGTTAGATGGTCTATGTATACAATAGCCAGTTACATTAAATGGGCAATAAAGTTACATGCAATCTGCTTCACAGAATCACAAAATCCACTGGGCTGGAAAAGGCCTTTAAGATCAATTCCAACCATTCCCTAGCACTGCCGGTGCTACCACTAACCCATGGCACTGAGGGCCTCATCTATACACTGTGTGAACACTTGAGGGGACTGTGATTCCAGTACTGCCCTGGGCAGCCTGTTCCAATGGCTGAGCACCCTTTGGGGAGGAAAGCGCTCCCTCAGGTATGCTACTGAGCGAGCATCCATTACGAGGGGAGGGCTGTGCTAGATCTCCCAGCAGAGGAGGCAGAAGGAATGTTAACAGCCAAGAGAAAGGATATGGAGTTATATAGACCACTTGTTTCTCAAAATGTATCTGGTACAATACTATATACTTACATATATTAACATAAAAATTAACATCAATATGATGCATGTTTTGCTCTTGGGTTAAAGCTGGAGAACACAGCTTTAACAAAAAACAAACACAAGGGGATGCAGTTCAATAAAGTACCCCTGTAGTAGACCAGCTTGCTCAACACCCTGTCCAGCCTCGCCTTGAACACTGAACTGGAAGAAGTTTATTCCCCAAATCAGACAGAGGGAAACCTGTGAATGTCAAATTAAAACCCTCAAACAGATCTGTAACAATCCAGTTCTGCTCTAAAACACCATTTTGGAAATGTACTGCTGAGTGCTTTGTATTGCGTATGCTGTCATGTTTTAGTTACACTCAGCTCCTGTTGAGGTCATGCAGACACAAATGTGAAGCATGACAGTAAGGAGTAACAGATGTCCACCTGAAGGGAAACATCAGGTTTACATCAGGTCAACAGCAGTCATTTAGGTATTAGAAAATGACAAGATACCAGAGCATGTCCAATCTGCTGGTGTGTGTATGCACCCTTCCCTGACTTTAGAAGTTTTAAGCCCGTCCAGCATTTGCAGGAATAAACCAACCTGAAGATGACTAGTGAAGTCTTTATGGCTCTTTCCATAGCTGGGCAGAGCAAAGCTGACAAAGAATAATCCAACACCCTTCATATAATCATTATTCTTTGAAATAGATAATTTAATAAGAATCTTAAGGGGCATTAGTGGAAAGCACCCACAAAGGAAGCCAGCAATGACAGCAAGGGCAAAAGCTACGGAAGCACTAAAAACAGCAACGTATTTCCAGCTGTAACATTTAACTCCAATTTAGATATTTAAGTATTACTACATATTAGTAGTTCAAACCTTGACTCATTTTTATGGTAATCTTTTGTTTGCTGCGGTTCAGTACAATAAGGTTTCTGTTTCTTTACAGGTTTTTCCTGCAAGATTTCCCAACGTTTTGGAAACCAGCCCATTTTGACCATTTTCTCCCTCTTTGAAAAGACTCATTGAAAAGATACCCAACTTTCAGTCTCAGAGACTTCTGACACTACAGCTGAGCATGCAACAGACCAATGAGTAACGATGCATGTGGGCTAGCATCATCTATTTGATTGCTACATTTCTAACTGACTCCATAGCGTACAAAGACCTTACTTCTTGCAAAGGTCAGACAAATTACAAACCCACAGCAACCACAGTTCTTGCTCTCCGATTTACCATTCCAATTTAAGCAAGTCACAAATAGTTAATGAATAAACGTAAGAACAACTTGGTTTATGATTACTATTTACCATGCGACACACTAAGATTTGAGGACCTATCTGAAACTACTTTAAGACGTTAGCTTCCCTGTGAATGTGATCAACTGGCATTAGATAGCTTGGTCAGTAGCTTTCTCTTGGCTTTGAACAGTTACAGGTAACATGGTTTTGCTTTTTCTGGATATTAATGAAAATACACAACTGTTGTACACCTTTTTCCTAGCTTTCTGAGGTCTCTGTCCTCCCTGAAGTTTAAACACAGCATGCCACGTTATTTATTCCCATTCAGTACATCTTTCTGATGATGAACTTAACGTGTGAAAACCATAGGCAGCAGGAGTAGTCATCTTAATGCAGGTGTGCATTATTGTGACTAGGAACAGGATTTAATCCCTACACCTGGTATGAAACGTTTCTGTGGCTTTATGTCAACTAACCACCATCTTTTTGTATCTGTTACTGGCCTGCTTCTTATGCTGAGCCTAAATGGGTAGGGGGGAAACAGTAAGCTCTTTATAACAGTTCTGGATGCTGCAGGTGTTCCTACACTGCACCATCAAGTTACATTTCCTAAAGAAAAGGGCTCATTCCATCCAGAAGGAAATGGAGATATGTAATAGTTTAGTCTTAACACAGATCTAAACACCAAGGCTAAGCAGACTCAGATACTGTCACTGAAACTCAGCTCACCAAATCATGTTAAACCTAAATCTCGCTTCTGACATACAGGTTACAGTACAGAGTTAAAAAGCCAGCAACAAAAACACATCCAATGTGCAACTGTCCAGCATATAAAAGCAGAACATAAGCAAAAGCCAGACCTGAGTCCTTACCACATTGTCTGTTAATGATCTCATTATATACATATAAGAGAACAGGTACAGCAAGGATTTGAACAAAAATGCTACAGGTTCAATTTAGGGTATTCTTCCTGAGCATGTTAAAGAACCTGAAGAGCACATGAAGCTCAAAATGGAGCTCCACTCTTTCATGGAGAAACATGCCCTTTGGGTGCCATCTGTGAATAGGGCAGAGCAGACACTGACTGAGCACACTCTGAAGGTATCGTTAGCAACATGACAGAAATAGGAATTCTAAAGCAAATAAAAGGAAATGAAATATTCAAAGGAAGAAGCAGGAGGAAGGTCACTGCTACCATTCTGCCATACTTCACACATCACAGTGTGCCAGCCTCCATATTATAACTAAGTGTTCTCAACCTTCTCCTTTTGAATATCTGAATAAAAATGCAGCTATAAATTGCAGTGTCCATGTAAGCTTTTGAGGGTTTCTTCTATCCTTTGCCCTTTCTTAGTTCTATCACTTCTATTTTGTGCCTTTTTGCACAGTAAGGAGCCCACACTGAGAACCATGTTTCCCCTATTCAAACTAGCACCATTCCCATTTTGACAACTCATAGCTCTCCCAACTGGCCATGAGCAGGGTTAGAAAATGACTCCAGCTCCCTTAAGTCTCTTTCCAAACAATGAATGCTTTCATAGAGAGAGAAAATAATGTAACTACCATGTTATAGTGTCTGCACTACTCATCAAAAGGAACATGGCTGACTTCACTGCAATAGATGTTACTCATGTTGTCTGCCTTCTATTTTCCTGCTGCTTGGAAAAACAGTGCATTTAAAGAGGTACATTTAAGCTAATATTACTGCAACCCCATGTCTACATTCTACTCATTACGTGCTGACCAAAGAATTACTAACAGCCCCAAGGGCAATTCTACAGCACTCATCTCTGTGGTGTCACACTTAAAAACACTCATCCATCTGCCCTATCAATCCATGAAAAGAGATCTCAATACTTAAACAACAGGAAGTTAGAAGAGAAAACAAGGAAGTCTCTTCAGAGACTCTAGATTCTCACAGTATTTTTACTTCCCCCAACTCCAGAAGCAAGACACCATTTTGCAAGTCAGCCTGGAGGATGTGAAGTCAAGCATTCCAAACTTAGTGGAATCTGAGGTGGGAGTATGTGGAATTACAACTAGATAGGAAACGTATCCTTCAAGTAAGCTAATTTTAGAAAAGGGCAGGCACAGCACCATGTTTAGTAGCCTTAAGTGCAATATTCACCCTTTTCCTGGGCTCACATCATTCACTAAGCTTCCTCTAATTTCTGTAACACAGAGCAGAGGTCCCTCTTTATTACATTAGCTCAGACTTACTCCAAGCTGACCCATCCTGTACCAAAACCAGGGCACAAAATCTATGTTGCTCTGAAGTTTTCTTTGGAAGAGAAATGGGAATTGATGAAAGAAGAAAATATGGGAAAAGACTGAGTGGGAAGAACAATGATCACAACAGAATAAATCAGGTTTTACAGAAGTCAGCAGATCATGCCCAAGTACTATTCAATTTGAAGAATAGCAACAGAAGTAGGAGTGAAAGTGAGGCAATGAATTGTGATAAATTAAAAGCACACATTACAACTCCCTCCCAAAGCATTTGTTATTTTGCTAATACATTTATCTTTCTCAGAGTGTTCCACCTAATGCTTCAGGACATTAGAATTTATGTACCACAGGACTAGAAGTGAAAATACAGATTTCTTTTCTTAAGCAAAGAGCATAATCTTTCCTCACTGAAGGAAACCAACAAACTGTTATTCTCCTAACACGACACTACAAATAAGCATTAGCATGAATGAACATGCACGTCACTGTGTTACTACCATTCAGCTCAAAATAGACTGAGCCTTGAATGGGCCTTTGGACACTACTGCAACCTACTTTCTCTAATTGTTACAAGAAGAATTAACAACCATTTTCATCAAGCAACTGCAATCCAAAAGAACAAGGCAAGAATCGTACCTAGAAGAGAGGTCTCCTTTGCAAATGCTGCAGCAATAGCTGGGTCCAGTGCTGGCTGCCCATCACCAGATGGCAGATCAGGACGAGTGTAGTCCCTGCTTTTGTCGTTGTTGTACTTGACATTCAAATTCACCAGTTTGGAAAAGTCAATCCGTAGGGTACAGCAAGCATTATAGATATTCTGACCATCTAAGGCCTGGAAAAGAGAGTCAGGTTACTTGAATAATACACAATACAGGTTGGTTGCACTTATGTTTCCAACAAGGTCAACGTATACACACATATCCATCTGAAAACCAGTTCAGCTTCAAACATACTCATTAACATCTCTTAACATGACTCCAAAAAGCCTGATGTTTCCTTCTCTTCTCTAGCAGCTGTTAATGCACCAAAGGGGCAACGCAGTCCAACTTAAAAGTTCAGTCTGTTGAATGCAGTTAATTCACCTGCATTCCATGGTGTAACTTTAATATGGACATAATGCCAACTAAAATGCTCGAAGGAAAACAGAACAGCAAAACTTAAGCACCATCTGAGACAGCTACCTGATACAGCAGAGTATCTACATTGCTCCTGCATGTTTTCCTTCTCCCTTCAATATAATCCTTTTCCTTCAATAGGATTAGTGACGAAATTAAAAGAAAAGCAACTTTATCTGCTAACATAATGCTATACCAATAGTTTGAGAATAATGTTGATAAACACACTCATGTTTTCAGTCTCTCATGCTTTGCCAGTGAGGAGGGGCACAAGACGCTGGACAGAAGCACAGCTGAGACACCTGACCCAAAGCAGCCAAAGGGGTATTCCATACTACAGCACATCATGTTGGGATATAAACTTACCATTTCCTAGCACAAGCTGTGCTCTTAAGGATTCAAGATGCCTGAAAATCCTGAATGCAATGATCATGGATAACTGCCCTGAAGCTAAATATCTTACCTAGAGATGTCCTTGCTATCTTGATGTCCTCAGCAACTACCTGAAGTTTCTATTACAGATTTTAGGGCAATAGCTGAGATCTCTTGTAAACTGCTACCAGTGCAGAGCAACCCTGTAGCTGTCACTCACATCAACAGGAAAGACAACCTGAATGTAGAGTCGAACCCATGGCTAGACTGCTGCATTGCACAGAACCCGAGCTTTGCCACCTTCACCTGGCAGTGTAACAGACAGTAACAATCCAACCTGAGAGTGCTGATGAAACACAAATTAGTGTAGCCACCATCTACCTCAATGGGAAATGAGCAAGTGAGTGCAATTCTTCACTACTTGCTCATTCAAATAGCAAAAATGGTCCCACAGAGGCTTGGTATTCTACATTCCTGTCAGTACCACTGGTTTCTCAGAACCTCAAATAGCATCTCTCCTTGGTACTTCCAGCCCTCCAGTTTTCCAGACTGCTCTTTAACTTCCTTAATAAGTCTTCAGTTTCTATTAAGGCCACATTCTGATTTCCCCATTATCTTCTATAGTAACAACTGATGGAAAAGAAATTGAAAACTTCTTTCCTCTTTTAGCATGCTTTTAATTTTGAACTCCTGCAACTGAAGTGTAGCTAACACATCCTCTTGTTCCTACTCTATTTCCAGATGTATTTAAACCAGAGGGGTTTTTCTTATCATCTGACTCCTCTTTCAAGCTCTTTTCTTATGGTGGCACTTTGCATTTGACCACAGAAGCTCAACCTTAAGAACTGTACTTATTTTATTCTATTAGCTCGGGAGGATAGGAGGAATATTAAGCCTTCCTTCTAATTTGGCAATCTTTGATACTTGTAATGGGTATTACTCTTAGCATTTTGCCTATTTATGTACGATTGGTTAAAATATGAAACCATAAACTGGAGACCATTTCAATTTGTCACCAAGATGGGCTCCAAGATCACTCTGACAATGCCTGTATGTGAAGAAGTCATTCGCCCATGAACCACTATTAGTGAACAGCTAACCTAATCAAAACATGAAGAACTGGAGCAACAAATACATACAATAAGCCATGATCTAGTACCAGTCTGTCAGAAGTCAACAACAGCAAGAGATCCTTAGGTTCCTTCCATGCTTTCACAAACCTCATCCTTTGTTATTCTGTTACTTCCTTATAATATATCCCTAGAATGACACCGATTCATCTTCAGATCACTAAAGGCCATTGCACAGACATCATCTTTCCATTAAATCTTCTGATAATTTATTGAAGGCTCAAAAAAGGTACAGAAATGTATCACCTCATGTCCTATTTTGCTTTAGAAGAGCACTTTAAAAGCAGCATTAACATGATATTGAAAAAATAACTTCCCAAACACACATCAAGCCTGAATTACAACACTGTGCAATAAGCACATGAGCATCCAACTGTTTATGAAGTGTTTCAAATATGATCCTAAATGACTTCAGTTGCTTTCTGCAGCAACTGTAGGTTAAAGGTCTTTTTGCACTATTTTAATCCTACTTCAAACCTGAAAGGTGTATTCCATCCAAGCAAATCTTTTTCCTATCACAGCGACATTTTTGCATCTCCCCCTACTCAAACACAATTTAATATTTGACACTATTGATCTCTGAGAAGAATATACTTAATTTAAATTATACTACAAATACACAGATACTTCCAGCCTGCTTTGCAGGAGTAGGTTATCTTACATTATAGCATCGTAACTCAAGTTGTAAATCACCTTTATTCTTGTAACTTCATTCTGGCTGACTTTACACTTCCCAACAGCATGAACACTTCCTCTCTGCTGTTTGAAAACCTCTATTTTTTGTGATTCCTGTCTTGACCACCTTTTAAAAATACTTTTTTTAATCAATAACCACTATTTCATTTGGTGATGAGGATAAAAATGACCATCCTCCACCATGAAGGTCTTGATTGCAATACAGTCATCGCTCCATACAGTAACAGAAAACTAAGCCTATTTTTTCTTTTCTCTACTAAGAGATACTCATTGACAACTCAGGCTGAGGTGCAAGCTTTTCACTTTTGCTTCAAGTTCTCAGCTCTTCTGTCATCCATTGGCAATAAGCACTTTCTGTGCTGCCAAGCAACACTGAACCAGCACGTCAACTTGAATCAGCTTCCCACAAATCCAGCCTCTATGGGAAGGTCTGAAAACATAAATGCATTCCATTTTAGCTCTGGAAAATCAATATAATAGAAAAATCCAGGCTCCCCCTTTGGTTCAACTTCTCTGTTGCCACAGATTCAATTCAACTATCCTATTCAACTAATTCCAAACAGCTAGTACAGATTACATGCTGTTGATCTGTCATAACTTATCCACAGGCTCTCTGTAATGAATAAAACCAGCTACCTGTTCTTGCCTTTTCTACTCAGGATAGGAGAGTTTCATAGAATCACAGAATGGTTTGGGTTGGAAAGGACCTTAAGATCATTCAGTTCC
>JBAFWW010005962.1:26205-44426 GCA_036873685.1 Agapornis canus | reverse complement strand
CCATTACCCCTTGTCCTGTCACTACAGTCCCTAATGAAGAGTCTCTCCCCAGCATTCTTACAGGCTCCCTTCAGATACTGAAAAGCTACTATGAGGTCTCCAAGCAGCCTATCGTCACAGATCTGTCAAACATAGTACAATCTTTGTAGAGGGAAAACCACATCTTCTCTATCAGCCTTACACTAAAGAGCTACGATATATATATTTAATTATGCATCTTTATCCAGGACTATGATTACAGTCATATTGTGCATTGGACATACCAGATAACGCTCTGACACAGATTTTATAGAGGGCACGAAGGGCCAATCATGCTGGTCCCAGACTAAACATAACTGTAACGGAAGTTCTGACATGGAAAAGTCCAGGTGCTGGTAGGACAAGTTGGTAGCAAAAAGCCAAGCAGACCATGCAAAGTGAAAGTGGTAAGCAATAAAGTAATAAAAGCAAGCATGCAAAACAGAAAAGGAAGAGAGTGAAGACATAATACAATGCAGAACTCCCAAGCATTCAACATAAAAATAAATTCGTAAGTAATGAATCTGAAAGGAAAAAAGAAAAGATGGTGTTTAGTCATTGGATTGGTTTAAACTCTGCCCTCCACTGGGCACAAATATTTGCAAGTTAAAAACCACTAAGCTTCAATTCCACAGATTTTTGTTGGCTGCCCCAAAGCTTCGATATGTCTACAACTCACAACACTGCACTTTGAAACCACTGCCTCCTCCTCAGCCTGATCCCCAGTGTTCATCTCAGATTGGCCTCCTCCCCATTCTTTCACACTGAATAGGAAAGTCAGTGGTTCACCTGGGAGAGGGGTTCAATGTTCAGTCAGTATTATGAAATCAGAAAGGTACTACATACAACCCTGAAACACCAGTACAGATTAACCTGGCAGTTAATCTGTATTTGTAATTCTTTTTCCTCACAAATTATTTGCCTTGTGTGACAGAATAACTCCTACAGGTTAATCAACTTGTGAAAGGTCAGTTAAAAACACAAAACAAAAGCCCCCAGAGACTAGAGGTAGACTTTTGCCATTGTGATTACCTAATTGATATCTCAGAAGTTCACGTGCTAAACAGCATTAAGCGTTAAAAGCAATAATGAGGTTACAAATCAACTATTCTTCACTTCTGTTACTTCTAAGTAAGAAGTACTTTAGAGTTATCTGAGCATACAGAACATGTCAAAGCCAGAAACTACTCGTAGGTGGGTTTTTATTATGTAGGCATTCTTCTGTTACATGGTTATGAATGACATAGATAACACTATACTTCAACACAATTTTAAGAAACCAGTGAGAGAATTCTGGAAATTAACACATTGGAAAAACAATTAAACTCATCACTATCATAAAAGAATGAACTGGACAGGCAAGGATATTTGATTTCAACAGCACTATCCTAACAGACACAAGGCTATAAAATTCCAAATGAAGATTTTCTGAAGATATTTAATAGGGCAAGAGAATACTGTCTTCAATGAAAAACATACATTAAACAAGCAAAGCTTTGGGTTACTAAACAAAACTAATTCTGATATCTTAAACCAGATTATTTTCAGAATTACCCATAAAATCAACACCTGGTGTAACAGTCTGCAGTCTGCCATATGAATCAGAAACTGTACTGTAATTAGTTCACATCACCCAGACTTTTCAAAATCTCTTCACCACAAATAACAACTGTCAGCTATAGTAACTGTCATTAGTTATTATCAGTTCAGAATTATCAGTTCAGAAGGTGGCAAAATCAGCACCAGCCTGGGCTGTATAAAAACAGGAAGACACACACCTGACAGTATGGATGGGGTTTACATTCCCACCTTAGTATGAGGCTGTGTGTCAATCTGCCACCTTAAGAATTTCTTAATCAGCTACAGAAAAAAGCCAGGCAACTCCAAAAGGCAATGCTTCTGATTTCAGGATTAAATTAATCACTCTCTGGAGGTGATTATCTTTTCTTCATCAAATACACAAAAGCAGCACAGGGTGACTGATTTATTTAGAAATAGGGAAATGGGGAATTAAAACTTAAAATTAAATTCCCCCTCCCCCCCCCCCCTAATATAAAAAAAAAAAAAACAACCACTCAAACAAAAAACCAACCAAACAAAAACCCCCAAAAACCAAACCACCAAACAAAAAACCAAAACCAAACCCACCCAAACCACAATGACAAATAAAAATAAACCACCCCACAACATTTTAAAGCATGTGAAAACATTTTCAGGGACCTCTCCTGTACATGGGATGAAATAATTTTGTCCTGAGAGGAGGTAAAAATGGCTTAACTTTAGAATAGGCAAAGTAAGAAATTCTGATCTGCTAAAGACCTTCATTTGTATTAAATATACATAAGGGAGAGCAGAGATGGACTGCAAGTAACTGTCTAGACATTTCATAAGTGTTACAGAGCATTATTCAGGCAATTAAGGGGGAAAAAAATCGGATCTCTATAGCTGAACGATTTTCACCTCTCTCTGATCATTGTCAAGACGCAGGTGCTCTGTGTGCTGCTTCTGTCTGTCCTTCCGTCTCCATTGTGCAGGAGCATTTCTCTTTGTCCACCTACAGACAGAAAAATATTATTAAACAAATGTCAAGAGTGAGGTGAAGGGCAGAGGTGAAAATAAGTTTCTATCTTATTGTATATTGATCATTTTGACATTAACTACATCAGACAAAGTGCAACTGCAAATACACACAAAAGAATCTCTATAGAAGAATTCAACGTGAGGCAACCAAAGTATTCAAAAAAACTAGAACATGTTCACTTGCTTTGTATTTCTCTATTCCTTTGTGACATCTAGCTGCAATTTACACAACCACCTTCTTCCTTCGAAGTTTTTATAGAAGACAACCTAAAATATTTGCTTGGTCTTAACTGAGATCAAATAAGGAGATATGCTTTTACAACAACAGGAATTAAAAGTAACGCAAAAGATATCAATTTAAACCTCAAACTTAATATGGCTTTCTTACCTAAATTTGCTTCTGGAAGTTCAGAAAAGAGAAAGAAAAGAGCAGGGGGAAAAAGGAAAAGGAGAGGAAAAGAAGGGGGGAAAAAAAAAAAAAAATCAAGAGAAATAACAAAATCCCCTCCACATACAACCCACCCACATCATCTGATTTGTGCTCACAACCAGGTACCAGATTTGCTTTCTAGTACCTCTGCTTTAGTACCATTCCATAGATCTTGCAAAGATCCAGCACCTGTTGTCCTAGCTTACTCACTTGTTGCTTGCTGGTCCAATGGATAAAACATCAGACTGAAGCTTGGGAAAAAATCCAAGCTCGTATTTCCCTTGTCCAATTTTCATGTCCAGTAAGTGTGGGTGGACTGCTGTGTGATCTATTTTTGCTAGCCTTAATTCAATAGATTTCTCTGAAACAATAAGAAAGTTTGATCTTATTTAAAGGTGTCTTAATCAGACAACTATCTATAATCACACATCCTCAACTAAAAGTGAATGTCAAATTTAAGAAAGGGGGTGAAAGTTTCTTAGTGACCCAACAGCTATACTAGCACATGAGTGCATCAAGAAAAAAAAATCATCAAAGAATTGCCACCAAAAGGAGAAAAACATTTATCCTCTTTAAGCCCAAACATTTTTCACACAAAGCATGCAGGAAAACAGCTGAGTTCTATTAAACTTTAATTTCATCTCACATCTCAGCTTCCAATATAACATTTAGTTTCCCCCTTTAAACTTTATAGCTCAGCTTTTTCAGTCCTTTTATTTAGGGTTGTTCTTTTGGGCTTTTTGAAGTTTCAAAGCATGAATCATTACTTAATGTCTACCACAAACAGCACTGACCAGTTTTATTTTCTTTAGTGCCAAGAAAATGGCTTATTACTCTTACCAGCCTCATCAATGGTTGTGCACTTTTGATACATAGATGTTCGCAGAGTTGGCGTCCTAACATTTAGCAGCCTAATTTTATCCACTCTGGAATCAAATACTCTCAAAACAGGGTCTTTATCATCTTCATCATGGCACATAATCTTATTGTCAATAAAAGATGCAAACATCTGGGTCTCCAGGAATCTTGAGAGGAAAGGCAAGTAAGGTTCAGGCTGGTCTGACAAGAAAGATGCCTAAAAGACAAGAAGAGATAAGAGAGTTTGGGAATCTTCAGAGAGATACATCCACCAAAAGCACCAATTTTTCTAATCAATGACATTTTATAGAGCTCTGGTGCCACTTAAAGCCTAGTTTTATTACACGCATCAAGTCTACCTCAGAACAAGCATTCTGTATGAAATCTCCAGCTTCATGACAATCACCTATTATATAGCACAGCAATTATTTAACTGTGATTTTAGTATTTACTCACTTTTCAAAAAATTTCAACAGAATCCCAGCTAAGCAAAGCAACAGTACCACAGATGTGGATATTATGTACTTCTGGCAGGGCTCATAGCTTACAACACTGATGAGAATCTTTTCGTATGATTTGATGGGAATCAGATTAATGCTTTAGCAGGCAATGCTACAACATAATCTTCACCCACGTGAACTATCCTGCTGACAAATACCTGATCTCCAGTAAAAAAGACAGTAGTAAAATCTGAAGAACTGGGTCTTGTGTTTCCTTAGAATAGCGTTAGGAAAACATTTGGTACACATGTATGTAAGTGTCATGTGAAATCATGGTTTTATTAACACATTCAACAATTCCTCTACTTAAAAGAATAAAATAAACAAAGTATTTTCACTAGTGATATTAATGTCTAACCTGTATATCAATGTTGAAGTGAGGCTTCCTAAACTATTTTTCTACAGCAAACTCTATTTTACTACACTGCCCTTAAAAGTGCATCCTTATGTCTCTAAGCATGTGTATGCATGCATTTTTTCATGTACATTATGTGACATTTTTGGGGAACACTGAAATTCAAGGAAGAAATTACAATCTTGAGAGTACCATTTTTCATTTTATGGCTCAACAAACAAAGTCTTAGGTTTGAATACTGTTTTACTCCTTAAATTCACATAGCTTCTTATTACAACTTACTTTATCAAAGTTCTGCATCTGTTCCCTGTTTGTAAACCAAGATTCCTTGTCCTGACTGGGTTGAATAACAAATACTTCATAATCTGCAAACATCTGTGTAAAGCGGTTGGCAAAAACTTCACGGATTTGAATGTTCAGCTGGTAAATCTTGAATTCTTCTTCATCACACTGAATTTTAAGATCCTTTTTGCTGCTGGTCTCCTCTCGCACCTCCAACTGAGAAAGTAAGAGAACACATAAAACATCTGTATTGTTGCTTTCGGAGGTATTCCACATATATGAGCTCTTAATCTGCCATTCAGTCAACATTCCAAAAAAACAAAAATAAAAAAAAATTAATTTCAAGCACTGCAATAAAACATCAAATAAATCTAGAAAAAAACCTTTGTCTATAAAAGTTCTAATTTCAATAATAAACTACAACCTACTTTAGCACTAAAAGGGATAGATAACAACCATACACATGCCATGTACGCCATATACTTGATTTACTTTATTCTAACCTGGAATCACCTGCATAGACTTTTTAGCAGTTTTTACTACCCCTGCACATACATATTTCTGCCTGGTGTAATACAAGCCAGGTTTAGTACTGTTACAGTTTAATACCTACCAGCTTTCAAATGAAGATAGAAATGCACAGTAAAAAGAAGCCATGCATGCCTAGTAGCTAATGTCCTGTAACTTCTGTCTTTAGCAATGTAATGCACAATTCATCACTACAGAGTAACTTTAACTGAAAATGCATTATATGTCGTTAAACACATGGGCTATGATTTATGAAAACAGCATTAAGAGATTCAGATATTCAGTTCATATTAGTTTTGATACGAACTGGGTATTTAGGGGAAAAAAAAAAACCAAACCATGCCACAAGCGTTCATGCACTAGTTTGAATACACATTTACAACCCCTGCCTTCGTTAATTATTATAAGAGGCACCACCACACATAACCGACATAATATCCAGAGCTTACAACATCTGCACAATGATGCAGTTGCTGCAGCTGTCCCATGCTTCTTAAAGCACCTTGGTTATAGCAGTCTAAGGCTGGCTATAAATAGCATCCTATAGCCATGCTCACTGCTAAAGAGTGCTCTGCTATTCAGCCATTTCTTCTAGCTGCCTCTCATAAGTAGCACTTGGCATCTATTCATTCTTCATTAATTGGGTATTTGGCATTAAGCAGATTTTTTAATTACATATTTGAGAAAATTTTGACAGTTACAACCTATACACTCCTATCATCATAAAAAAGGCTAGTCAAATGGGATTTTAACTGCTATGGAAAAGAGTAGAAAAGGCTTGAATGTGCAAAAATTAAAAAGACCTGTACTTTTCCCATTACTTCCCAATCCATTCAGCAAAGGAGCCAACGTTTCTTAGCAATTTTCCTATCAACAAGAATAAAACAATGCAAAAGAAACCTGAGAAGAGGAACACAGCTGATCTGAGCATCAAATCTGACCTAGTAACCAAATGCTGCTTCTTGGAAGCACCCTGCAGCTCCCTCCCCACAAAGAAGCTCTCTAGTCTATCACAGGTCACATCATTTCTATCTGTTTGGCACCACCTGTAGCCCAAGTTATAGGGTAGGAATCAGACTCAGCAATGAAGACCTGGTCAAGATAATTTAAACATGCAAGAAATAAAACCTTGGTTTGCTGAGAAAATCTTCACTGCATTCCACAAAGGCTCAAAAACCCCACAGTGGTCTTTGAGGCAATACCTTTATCAAAAAGGGCTACAACCTTTTTCCCCAATTCCAACAGCCAAAATAATCTAACCAGGGTCACCACGAGCTGTGCACATCCACTTGCCAGGTATCAGACACTAATGCAATTTAAAGTATCAACCAGAAAAAGGCATCCTAGTATCCATATGGCAAACATACAAAAGCAAAATCGTACATACTCTACATACAGAATGGCATAAAATATACATATTCTACATCTTCCTACAGAAACATACCTATAGAAACCAAAATTGGATCCTAACTTCAGGATTACGTGGATGTCAGTTTTAGCCACGTAGATAGTAGGAAAGTAGCGTAAATTTAGAATAAATCTTAAAACCAAGAATAAACAACGCAAGTTTTTTTTCAAAACACATTATCTTGGCAAAAAAACACTTGGGAGAATAGCCAAAGGTCTCCCTAGATGAGGTGGGATTAAACACCATCCCTCTCTCCCTCCCAAGCTTGCCCTTGTCTCTCAGATGTTCACAAGGTTCGTGAACATGTTAACAGAAAGTTCTTTCTGGTGAAGACAGACAAACAATGTCTTTGGACCATGACTTCAGACAACCTCCTACTGAAGGTCCAGAGAGTGCAGATACCTTCATAGCTTACCTTTTCTAGACTCACGCCTGTTCTTTTAACAAGTGCTTGGAGTCTTGCAATAGTCTCATTTTCCTTTAGCAGCTCATAGGAATTCAAAGGTGATCCTGCTATGTTCCCATTTCTTTTATCAGAAACCAGGTCACATGCTCTGAGGCTCTTCATCTTGGAGGCACTTTCACTGCAGTGAAGGTTTCCCTCAGGTGGAATTCCAAAAGCCATTAGTATCTCTGAAATTTCCTGAATGAACTCAAGTTTGTTTGGGAATTGGGGTAAGTCTTCCGGCAGCTCGATGAAATGGTTGTCTACATCCACAAAGCACAGGTTAGCCTGGGATTTAATTTAGAAAAGGATACCATTGCAATATTACTAAGCATAAGGGTCATATTTTATTCACCTCTGGATTTTGTGCTCATTAAAAGATTCAAATTGCATCTGAATAAAAAAAGAAAGAAAGAAAGAAACAAATTGCATTTGTTTGATTATTCTGTAGAACACACTTGCTCCAATCATAAGTGAACTGGTTGGCTGACTTTGAGAAAAGCAGCATAAGGCAAGAAGGTAACTAAGAAAGAAGACTAATTTTAAAGTTGTTTACTAGGTACAAAAGAGTTTGTAGCATATATAAGGTACAGATGGGTGAATTTTTTCATACACATACAGTTAGATTTTAACTAAAGGATATTTGCAATACTACTTCATACACGTGCATACGACTGCCTGTTTCTCAGATTGTCTGTCCACACTTCTAAGAGGTTTGGCGAATTCCATTCTAAAAGGTGTACTGATAATGCAGAACATTGCAGCAGCTGCAATAAAGTTACCTTCTCTTTTCTGTAAGCAACTTGAGAACTAATGTGATACCTCAAATGAACTTAGAAGTTTGTTACCAAGAGAAAAAAAATAATCGAACTCGTTTCAATTCTGTTTTTCTGTTCTCATTTTACATTAAAAAAAAAAAAAGAAAAAAAAGAAAGAAACCCACAAGAAGAAAAGAAAAAAAAAGAAAACCACCTATGTGGTTTCCACAGCAACATCAAAAGAAGCTATGTTCAAGGTCTACCTCACCCTGCATTGCAAAATCTGCATCAAACGGTTTCATGACATTACATAATCATATACATTACAGCAACAACCCCATTCACGTGTGAAATCTGCTTTGGAAATCAAGTATACAAAAGAAACATTGCTTTTCTGTAGAAGCATTTCAGTTTTTCTTCACTGCAGAATTAGCATGGACTGCCACTTGTCTGTTTAGCCTTCTCTATACAAAATCCCTTCACCTAGATTATAAGGTACTTTCAACCTAGCTTCATCACATTATTCTAGGAGGTACATCTAAACTCAGGTCTCACTATGGCTTTGCAGCAAAAAATACGTATCAAGTCATAAGAGCTAACAGATCTTCAGCTACTTCTTATGATTCACTAAGTGCAGAAGGATGGAAGCACTTCCACAGTTTAACAGGAAAGAAACAATTGGAAGAGATTAACCTCACACTGAATCAATGATGCCAGAAATTTGAGCAATGTACACAAGCAGCAAATCATCAGCAAGGACCAAGTAGTTTCAGTAGGATTTTGCTGTGGGACTGATCATAAGCAGAACAGGATAAGCTGTGTAAAGTAAATCACAAATTAAATTAGGTGTTGCAAAAGCACCCAAAGTCAATAAATTCAACTGACAGATTGATTCTGAAACAGATTCTGGTGCACCCTATAAGAAGTTTCTTATTTTTAAAAGAGGGCAGGTGTCATTGTTCAGCTTTTCCCAGTATCAAATTGCCCAAACACAGCAGGTAGAGTGTGTACCTACCTAAACAAGGCAGCTCCAGTGATAGGCCAAGGATGAACACAGAGTGCATCCATCTTCTCATTCAAAGGAATACTTTGCACAAAGGGACAGCATGTACACAAGTACTCTCATGTTTCAAGTAAGCACCTGAATTTAGGAGTAAGACTCCCATTATACACATGGTCCTATGATAATTAGAAATCAGGTCAGCTAATGTTTATCAGGAACATCTAAGCACTTCAAGACATGAGACAAATAAAGCCTTGAAACAAGGCACAATTCCTACCAGTCAGTGCTGAGGGGAAAACTAAAGCTGTTTTTCACAAGCGGTCTGCAAAATGGCAAGACAGACTCATTAAGAAACTCTACAAACAGTTTAACTGTCTTACCTCCTTTAATTCAACTTTCCTTATTCTTTGGATCATCTTACCTTAGCACAGATGCTGCAGAAAACACAACTCTTGCTTAAGCTTGGTTGTATCTATAGAGCGCTTGGCCAAAAAGTAGCCAAACATTAACTTTACCGGTGTAGAGATTCTAGTCTTCACACCAAAAAAACAACTCCTTGCCAATGAAGAAAAAGACAAATTTAACGCTTGCTGAAATTCCTTATAACTATCTGGGCTCATCTGGGTAATTCTTCCAACAGTCAAATACCTCTTCTGCAGAGTTTCTCTTTAAGAGCAATACACATAGTTTAAACTCTCGAAGCCACTGATGATGATGGCTTATCAGCCCCTTACTATCACATTTCCTAGAATTTGCCCTATATAGAAGAAAAAAATAAGTATGCTACACTCTAAGTGCACACTCTAAAGGGCGTAAAGAAAATTTCTGGGGACACTACACTTATTGGGTGCCTGGTTTCCAACACATAAGGTAGAGGATTACCCAGAGCAGCCTAAGCAAATGAGACTTAGATGACTTTCACCTTTTTTAACTCGGGGAGACTGAGATCATCCTCAAGAATTGCATAAGCACTTCCAAAAAGGCCATGTTCCCCAAGGAACAGAAATGGCAAAGACACCTTACTTCACAAGCCCTTCAACAGGTAGCAGAAGAACATTTTTCTGTGAAACTGAAATCCCAAGTAAATAAATCACCAGGAACAGACAACAAAACACTAAATCTCACAACACTGCTATACTAGAGATCCAACAGAACAAGTACCAGTAAGGGCCCCTCGCTTAAAAAGCAAGACACTTACTTTTTATTACATGGTGGCAACCCAAAGCATTTTGCATCATAGGAACTAGAAAAGTACATAAAGTAGAAAAATAAAGGAGTTCTATGATCACAATGTTTTAGTTATTTTGTTTCTAGAGGCAGCACCATTGACTGAGCTGTGAATTGTTGACAATGCTTTTTGTGTCTGTGGACATATGGATCATGATTTTACACATACAAAACTGAATTACATAAAAGACAAGCTACTTAGCAACAAGTAGAGAAGAAGAATATCCTTAAATTAGTCACTTGGTATTTCAGGTCTCTGGAACAGTCAAATATTCTTTTATTTCTTGCTGAAGTATCAGTTTTCTGACCAAAAGGAAACCTCACATAGTTATGCACCACTTTAATAAGCAGATTGTTACACGACAGAAAACATAACATCATCACACAATAAAAATTCTTCTGAGACACTGCACCAAGGAACAAGAGTGACAAGCCTAATTTAAAATCCTTCTTCTCATAAACTGTTATCATCACAAATAATGGGGTGTCCAGGTGAAAGGCTAACAAACCTTAGGAATGTGGATGCAAGTCAGTCAATGACCATGTATCTGATACCAAAGCCTGGTCCCCTGAGGTCACCAGCTCAACCTTCCACTGGCTCAATAGGGTGTGGACTACACCCATCAATTCCAGAGGCAGAAGACAATTGCAATTCTTTAGTTTGACCTTAAGTACAATAAGAGCCAGACCCACACACAGATCTGGCGAGGCCTGCATCAAACCCATATCCTTCCTTTCAGCTCTGTTCAAAAATGTAGTAGGAAATACTTTAGGCTCTGCCCAAAGGATGTCTGAGGAAGTAACATTCACTAATAATAAGGTCCCACTCCACTGACATCCTAAAGAAAAAAGATGCTTGATTTTAAACATTAACATAACATGGTTAGTTCTGATAGCACAATCACCACCAATTCAATTCTCTGTGCAGCCCCAGTGCTTAAGGTATAGGTCATATATGGGCTTTCAAATGCCCTCTTAGATAGTCAGATTGAAACATGGTTCTACGTTAAGGCTTCTGCCTGAATACAGCACAGAAGAACTAGAACCCTTTCACCAACAGCATGTGTCACTTTTGTGCATTAGGTCCCAACCTTGCATATAACGACCCACCTCACTTAACACACAGAAAACATGGATATGTAAATTTATACACACACAACTGGCTTTTGGAAAGTGTGTTTATATTGGTCCTAAATTCTAAAGGATGCTCCTGTGCATTCCTGTAAGCAAATGGTGACTTTCTGCATTTATTCTCAGCATTACTGCTCTTCATGCCAACCTCAGGATTTGTGACTGAGAATAATTTACAGCTGCAGCTTTCAGTAACATGAATTTTACTCCTCAAGTGGCTGTTTAACACTGAAATACAGGAAAACATAACACTGAAGTCTGTCAACAGATGTACAGTATTATCAAGGATTTATCACACCAGCAGAAAGCCTGAGAATACACACAGAGCAGCAATTATCTTTCAAAATAACTATTTTGGTCAGTCTGGCCTAAATGTATTGGCATCGATATGTCTTCCTTATCTTCTAAAGCAACAGGCAAAAATAAGAACCCCTCAGAATTCGTTAAGATTTAGCACTGGATGACATCTTTAATAGTTGAAATAAAAATACTGAGAATATATATTTTTTATGCTAGCAAGGAGCTGGATTTCAGCTTTTAAAATCTTTCAACTTCTCTAAATGAAAAAGCTTTTACCCAAGCCCCTTGAGATGACTTCATTAAAAACAAGCTGTTATAATGAAGCGCTACTTTTGTTTGCTTTAACCAGTGCTGGAAGATTCTGTGTTGCTTATTTTCACTCAAAATGTTTTTAATTTCCACCATTGTCCTGCATTACAGAGTGGCAAGATACACATACAAATTCAATAGCATGAAATGGCCCAGATTAACTTGCTTGTTGAAAATATATTGCTACAGCACTGCAAAAGTTTCTTCAAAAGGAAATTCAGAAGACAGGTCAAAAAAAACAATCTTATTTTAGTACTTGCTGAGTTCATGATCTGCATGAAAGCTCGCTTTACCACTTCTTTTGATCAATCCCACCAATAAACAAACCACAGTTGCCAGCAACATCTGAAACATGTTCTTCCCTCCCCCTTTGATTTCTGCAGCACCTTACTCTAAGCACCGCTTCTCACATGCTCCCCTCTTCTCTTCAAGTTCCTTACAACCCTGTGATGCAGCCACCAGTGAAACCACAAGGATGCTCAGGCATACAAAAAGAGCCCTCAGCAAAATAAGAGCAAGATTAACTTTTAAGTGTACTATATCACTGACATGTACCAGAAACTCAACCCTGCAGTAAGCTTCCAGCCCTTGTTACAATTTTGGGCCAGAGAGTCAGGTTTCCAAGTAACTGGTGAACTTGGATGAATTCCCCATCAGGCACTGTTTTTGGATGTACCCAACAGATAGTCTAAACTACTTATACAGTAGGTTTTCACTGCAGATTTTAATTATCATCTAACAAAGCACCAACTTCCAGGGTACAGCTGGGTTTCCATGCTCCCACAGTAAACATTCCCTTAAAGCACCAGATGTGATCAAAATATTAGAGATGGCCACCACAAACAAACTAAAACAAGCCTTACGATACATATGTGCAAGACTCAAACCACACCTGACTGAGTTAGGACAGCTAGTATTTTCACATATATTAGCCTATAACACTTTGGTCAAGGCAAGTTAGTCTTTTAAAAGCATCATTATAAAACCGCAATCAAGAAGTCTACAGTGACTTCAAGGCATCCTTCCACAATGCCTTTCAGCTGAGAAGCACTAACTAGATTTTCTGTCAGAGCTCATTTTGGCCCTTGCTTAAATAGATATTGTCTTCTTTAACAGCAGCTGTCCCATGCATCCATGCAAACAGATTAGCAACACAGATGCAGTTCATACAGTTTCAAGACAGCAGAACTCAGAATATACTAGAACATAGAACAGGTCTTTGTGCTTTTTGTGGTAAGTAAGGAAAATTCTGATACTTACTGTAGCTATGAATCAGAAGCCTAAAGGCAGGACTTGGAAATTAAGTTCCTCATATAACCCTGACGATTTCATAAAGGATCACATCCCAAACTTCAGAGATAAACAATATAAAAAATTAACATCTCTTTTGTTAGTTATGAGAAATTTGTCTTTACACAAATAATAAGATTTCATATGCCCTCTTCTGCTGTTCTACAACAACACATTTTATGCATGTTCCTATAGGTCAGGAATTAAGTATAAAGCCTCTCTGGCTCTTTAAGGGGAGTACCTGAAAGCCTAACCATAAAGCAAAGTTGGTCTGAGATGAACCTGTAATCTGCAGTGCTAACTATATTAAAGCCGATTGATTAAATTAATACCAGAAATACTGACACTGAACAATTATTTCACTTAATGAGACCATCATGCACTTTGAATTCTGCTTTATTTTAAGATGGTAATTTCACATCTTGTTGCAACAGTAGCAAACCCCCTACAATGAAAATCTCAGCAATAGTGACCTCCTGTTCTCCCCAGTCTACTTTGCTTCTCAGATAAGCAAATCTATTGGTATGGGATAACTCCTTAATCATCTTTGAAGTCTCCAGCACATGTTCAAGCCTTTTTCTATGCCACAGCTACATTCCCAACCTGTAGCGCTAAGGACTTTTAACAGTTCATAAGAAACGCCACTCAGCAATGACTGTCAAGAGGATTTCTCAGACTAAGTCATACTTACTGTGTTCAAAGTTTTAAGAGCTCACTCTTTGAATAAGAGAGAGAAAAGCTGAAGGTTTGGAATGATAAATTTAGTCCTGACATAAATTCCACTAAATGGGCACCTTACTGCTGATATCCCAGACCTGTGTGTCCTCCCCTCCCTGCCCTCAGACAATTCTGATCTCTGTTGATCAAAAACTCTACTACTCCACCCCCCATAAAAGGCTTTCTGAAAAGCAAAATGTAAATTAAGGTGTCAGATTATGTTTTAAATACCACTTTGATTTCATTTTTAACATTTAAAAATAGACCAACTACCTTTTTTTAAACCTCCAAAGTAAGCTGATAAAGCTCTTCAAAAGAATTCACCCTTTAAATGCTTGAAATTCCTATTTGAAACTAAACACATTTATTTAGTTGGAAGTATTACAGTTATTTCAAAATGAGGAAATTCTTCACAAAAGGAGGACAGTCTTTTAGAAGCTTGTTATAATAGTGAAAATATCCATGGTGCGTATTAACATGCACATCCACACATGCATTTTACTTCACTAACTATTCCCTCTAGAAAGTACACTAACCATATTAATCAGGCCTGTCAGGACATGAAATTTTGTTAAAATGTAATAAGCCAAAGCAATAAGCTGCTTTCATAGCAGGAATATACACTAATGTGGTAGAAATTATGCCACTGGAGGGAAAAAAAATAAAAAGAGGGGAAAAGAAAGAAGAGATTAAATACTTTATGTTTCATAGGAAAAGTAACACAGTTTGAAGAGAAGTTTTCCTTTGAACTTGCCAGGAAAAACAAATGAAAACTATTAGCATATGGATTTGCAAAAAAGAGCAATGTTGGCATGGTGACCAGACTGGAGGCTCACAAAAACATCATCTTTACTTTCATGCTGCTTTTTTAGGGTTTTCTCTTCTCTTTTTGCATCAAGCTTTGTTGCAGCGCTGCCCAATAATGAAAGTCACAACCACCACCACAGAATCCTCTGCCTGCCACACTTCTGCTTTTCCGGCAACTTAATGATAATGGAAGACAACAGACAACCAGGAAAATGGCAGACTAGAGAACGCTTTTTCTACCATGGTGCTTCCACATAAACCATGGGTGTCTCCCATAGTTTACAGAGTCCTCCCCTGAAAAGTTACACCTACAAGAAAGCAGACTCAAGCAGGGGCAAGAGCTGCCTTGTTCCTTGCAAGCACTTGCTTCCCACAAGGCTACCCAATCGTGACATCTAGCTTCTTGACAACAGCTAACCAGATCAATACATAATGCTCAACATTTTCTACATACAAAAGCAAATAAACCATTCAATGGTGCTCAATGAGAGAAGTCATTCAGATGACTGATGGAACTGCCTCACAAGCCAGTCAGACACCAGTCACCTGGCATACTTCCCAAGGGTGGTTACTGGCTCCTACAGACATTTCCTTTGCTACCTCAGGTAGTGCTCAACAAGTGTTGGTCCCCTGATCCTCATAACCAGCTCTTAAACTCTCTCTTGGCCCATCCCTATTAAAGAATATCCATGAACAGTGGGATAAAGTAAATAAAAACAACCTCTAGGCAGTCTGAAAGTAGTCTCAGCCCCATGTATGTGTTGCAGAACCTCTACAGACCATTTCTTTCTCCTTCATACAGCAGCTGCTGTTAACAGAGCCTCACTACAAGGGAGGGCTTCCTGAGCACTATCCTAGTTAGCACCAGTTAGCTCAAGTATACGCTGGCATTTTGCTGCACACTGAAGTGTGCATTCTAGAAGAAAATCCAAAACACTTTTGTTGCAGACAACTGGCTGGTCGGGTCCATGTAAGCCAACCCCAACTGAGAAATGCAATGCAGGGAAACTCAGCCTAATCCCCTGCAGTCAGGAGCCAGCACAGCACAGCACTAAAACCAGTCAAGCTTTGCTCACTTGGCACCACGTAGAAGCACCTGTATGGCCTTTTAGCCACAGCTGGTGAATTCACACTGCACTTTCTTGCATCTTCTACCATTACAGGGCTAGGCCTTGCTGCAGAAAAATGTTTTTTCTGTAACACCGCTGTAAAATTAGTTTAATTTTATCAGAGCATACAATTTCCAAAATGGGTTTATTTATCTACTTCTTTTCCTCCAGCATCTCCAAAAAATAAACTAACAGCTATTCTGAGCCAGCAAGAACTGCACAATGTCTGTTACAGTTAGCACCAGTATTTTGGCTCATTTCTCACTTCCCTCATAGTCATGTACAACATTTAATCAATCAAGACAAGCTCCTCTCACCTCTTGAGGAAGTTCCAGCTTAGACCTGTCATCCAGCCCATTAGAATGCAAGCCCATGAGGTAAGGGACCGGAGCATCTAGAAAATGAAGGAGGGATGCTGGAAGGATAGGAACATACACATGCTGCCACTGAAATGGAAACATGAGTGCTGTGATGGTCTCTGCCACAGTCATCAGTCTCTGATAATCTGAAAAAGATCAAGAAACAAAAAATACTTTTTCACATTTTTAAGTAAATTAAGTTAAAGAAATGAGAGCTTGCTTTAAAACAGAAACCACAAACCCCAGTGCTAAGTGAACAGCATCCTGATGAAAGCCCAGACTTGTACACCCAAGCACATTTTGCTGAAACAACAAAGAGAGCTCAACACAAAGTAGGTCAGTCTACAAGTCATATGAAAATGAGCAAATTGAGCCTTAGCATCCATGAAGTCACCTTCTGCTACCTATACCAGGGTTACCAGGAACACCAGTTTGAGTATGGAAGTAGTATTGTAATCAGTTAAGAAACACATCAGAAATGATTTCTCTTCTCTGTGCTTATGGCTTTCTATGGAATCCTTGGATGAAACCCAAGGCATCTGGTGTCTCTCACATAAACATTTTTAAGGGCATGTGTAAATGTCTATAAAGCATGCTGTACAGTAGCCAACCCAACAATGTGACTGAAATAACTGCACAAAATAGAAAGCATCAGCTTCATTTATCCTTTGCAATGTATGCCTGAAGTCTCAGTTCAATGTAGAAACTACTCATCTCCCGGAACTGAACAACAGTGCTAAATGCACCTGTGCAACATGCATACAAAAAGATCTTTTTATTCAGCAGCTGGTGGCTAGAGCAGTTAACACTGCAGTCTGCTGGGCCAACACTTCACCCTCCTCTTTTATACCACAGGATCATTTTTAACATTTTTTGATATCTGTGCACCACAAAGGAGAAGGCAACACCAGATGACCTGAGAGTGTGTGGTCTAACACAACTGCTGAAACATGCAGGCTGCTTTCAAACTGCCAGGCTAGAAAGAGTACAGAACAAGCTCACAAAACTAAGACAATTCCTACCTTCAGTCAAGCTGTAAGTGTAATACAGCCTGGAAACACAGGATGCCTTTTTCATGGTACTCAAGCAAGATTCCATTCCAGTCAGGAAAGAGTGAGGGAACACAAAGAAGGAAAAAAATGTACACACATATTCTCCATATGTGTGCTGGGGAGGGGAGTATGCATGTCTTTTCCTAACATGTTCACAGAACTGCAGACACTATGAAACTGAAAAAGATACTTGAATGCACAGGTTCAAGTGTTGAATTTTCTGAAGCTCTTGAACACTGCTGAAGAGTGCAGATGAAAATTGCAAGAGTAACAACTGTGCAGAACAAATGCTCTAGAGAAAAACTAAGCTCAACTATGCACTTTCTAACATTATGGCTTTAATTCTATCTCCTTTGGCCTCTAGACTTTAGAGAACAAAAGACAGGGACAAGAAATTCAGCTCCTGGCATTTTTGTTTTGGGGCAAAATTGCAGAGTTTGGAGGTCTGCAAAGAGTCCCACAACCCAAGAGGAACCCAGCACAGGTTTTGCTATCATCAGTCATAATCCTGCAACCTAGGCTTTTGATTTTTCTTTTCAGATCTTGCTCTGCTGGTAGAAAAGATTAGGAGGCTTTAGTCAAAACAAGCAAGAAGAGCTGTCCTGGGTTTAGCAGTGGCAGTCATCTTTTTCTTTTTCATAAGAACTGGTGCAGCTGGGAGGAAGCAGGGACAGGGCACCTGACCCAAACTGACCAAATTGGTATTCCATACCACAGCACATCATGCCCAGGATGTAACTGAGAGTTACCTGGAA
>JBAFWW010005962.1:1431-26105 GCA_036873685.1 Agapornis canus | reverse complement strand
TGGCCCTCCTCTGGACTTGTTCCAACAGCTCCATGTCCTTTTTATGTTGAGGACCAACATAAAAAGGACATGGAGCTGTCCATCTTTCTTCCCATATTTGCCAGGAATTTACCTACTAAACTTTTACAGAATATTTGCCTGGTCTATCTGCCTTTTTCCGAGAACATCCAACCCTAGCAGGTGTGATTTGTTTGCACAAATGTATTTCCTTTCTCCAAATAAAATGTGCTTAAGTCCAGAGTATTCAGTGATACAGAGAAACTCAGGTGACTTTGCACATTAGGTTTTAGATAACAGAAACACCATGAAAACTCTTCGGATTCACCTTTGTAGCCTCATAATTCATTCTATAACTGTAAAATCCTAAGTCATGTCAGGTGCAATCAGCTGCCTTTCATAAATACAACAAATACAATGGTCCAGGAAGATTGCACATATAATCTTATTAATGGTCCACAAGGCAAGAATTTTAAATATGCAAATATAGTAAAATAAAATGAACAAAAAATCAGTAGCTATTTTTTGTATTAATATCAATAGATTCATACTGCATATGGTTGACTTGAAAGGCTTTAAATTTATTCTGCTCAACCTTTGATTCAATAATGAATTCAAATGCTGTCTCACAAGTCAAAATACAGAAATAAGTTTTATAATAAACTATCCAATGCATTCAGCTCTATTTGTACAGAGGTATTTTATAACCCAATACACACATTTTAAATCAAAGCAAACCATTTCAAAAGGCACTCAGAAAAGCAATGACATAAATAACATAGTAAGGGTCCTTATTTTTTCATATCAATAGCCTCTCTAACGTGTTTATTCAGGTTATGAATTAGGTTTTGTTCATTTTTAAACTGTCTAAAAAAAGTTCTGATTGGTTATGGAGGTTGAGAAAAAAAAATCACATCACAATCTTCCAGACATTTATACTACATTTGCCACTGATATAGATGCTTCAATTAGAATTTAGTTCATAATATTCTTGTGGGAAGCAGATTAGTTAGAAAATATAGCAAGGTTGACAAACATACAAAGAAACTTTTAAAATCCATTTATGGTAATATGTTGGGAAAGGAATATGTTTTAATCACAAGCATTTTTCAATTTAACTATATAGTAAGTGTAATTGTAACACACCTATCAATTTTCCTGATGCACCAGAACATGAGTTGGTATGCCAGACTAAGCAACAACTCATCAGAATGCTGAAATACTGCAAAAAATTGTAATCGACATATATTTCACAACTTATAATTTTTTAAAAATATTTCTATGGGCTTGCAAATAATTCTTTTGTAGCTAAGTTGATGAACAGGTTTTAGCTTTGGCTTTATGCATCAGCTCCTACTTTACTATGATTTGATTAGAAAAGAAAATCCATTCCTGCAGGATCAGGACAAAACATAAAATAAAGAGACCCATATTTCAAGGATAAAGGCTATTTTTCTGAGACATCTCCTATCTAACTTACAGTAAGAAACAGAAGGAAATGAGATTCTCTGTTACAAGTGGATGCTTTGACTAACTTGGATTGTCTCGTCTCTCCCGAAATACCTTCACTTCATGCTGGTGTAGAGCAGGAATTTTAGGCTTCAAAATTTTTCACAATATAGAAGATGTTTTACAACTTTCTTTGTTTGAAATTCCCTTGCTAAGATACATACTTACATCTTGAATTTTAAAGCATGAAAATCTAAGACCATGGTAAATATAGGCAACATTCCCATAAAAAATGTTACTAAAAAATCCTCCTGTAACAATTTGGTTTTGGTCTGTATCTGAACTATAGAGTGGCTGCAATACTAAAAAAAAATATATGATGGACCATATGAAAGCAGAAGCAAATATTTCAGAGTGATTCTTCATAAAGTATTTTGGGTCATTCACTCACTTGCTTTGAAGTTTCCCTAGTTCTCTGTGACATAAAGATGTTGATCTCAAACAGTACCTCTTATGTGCTGAATTTTTATTATATAGGCTGTCAAAAGGAAGTGAAGAATGCATTAGACTTAATTTAGAACCACCACAGAATGCTGATGAAAGTCTACTGAGAGCCTAACATTTTTGTTAAGCTTTTCATGTTTAACAAAAGCAAAAAAAAAAAATCCTCACCAACTTTAATCCTGTATTTGTTAAATTGTGAACAAGATTTACTTCCAAAATGTAAAATAAAAGATGAGGAAACATTACATAGTTTTCGTTGCTACTGACTTCACTTTGAAGAAGTGTTTCTAACTAAAGAAGAAAGGTTTGCCAGGGGCAAGTGTAGAAAAATATTTAAATAAGAAAATGGATTTAGAACAGAAAAATAAGTTTATAATATTTAAACTATAACAAAATTGGCAGAAATATAATGGAAAATACTTCTGTAGTACTTACTTGTATTTCAGATAACATTCAGGTCCTCAAATGGAGTTTATGTCTGTTATAGATAAACCAAGCCAAATATGCATTCAGGATAATTGATGAGCAAAAAGAGTCTTTTAAAATTGATGGACTGATAGAAGGTGACATTCAAGTCTTTAGCTGAAAAGGAGGATCACTGACTTGAAATAGCTTCTTATAAAATCAGATCATCTGGTCACTGGTGAATGATCGTTTACCATGAGAAACCAAAGGTACAATTTTGCCAGATATACAGTACATCTCTTCAGATGCCTAAAGAGCAGCTATTGTATGTCTGTCACTTTTGAGAGTGAAATAAATTGTCCTGTACTTTTTATTTGTTTTCCTAAAATTCTGAAGCAGAAAACTATATTCTTTTATCTTCCAATACCAACAATTTAGGCCTAAAGAAGACAGTACAAATCATTTTCAACCACAGAACATATTTATGTAATAACATTCATTTATGTAATTCCACTGTATTTACATTACAATTACCATTTTTTTTTTCACTTAACATGTTTACTCAGTAGTTATGTGCTAATATTGATAACCAAAAACCACCTGGGCAATATTTGCAGATATGGCTAAAAAACACTACTGTCCTCTACACCTCTTGCTTCTACCCAATAATAGTATGTATGACACTTAGTAGTCATCTTCCTTCTCAGATAAATCTTGCCAGCCTAGTTACTAGATTGTTAAGCTATTACAAAAAATAACGGTCAAAATACTTAGAATAAATCAAGCTGTGTTTCAGAGAGTTATCCAAAACCCAAAGACTATGAAGATATTGAGCCAGAGGCTTGAGTAACAAATAAGATGAATCAGAATTTTATGTGCCCAAACTTAATACATTTGGTATGGCAGCACCTTTGCGAAATTAATTTCCTAACTTAATTAATTTCCTAAGAATTAAGATGTAATTTACTTAAAAAGGACAGAGAAAGCAAAGTGGGAATTGAAGCAACACTCTTCAAATTAGTTAGCTGCTAGTAAGTAACTGTACTAGTTTTGGTTGTGATAGAGTTAATTTTCTTCATAGCAGCTCATAGATGCTTTGTTTTGGATTTGTGACCAAAACAGTGTCAATAACATAAGAATGTCTTAACTGTTGTTGATCAGTGCTTATACAGAGTCATGGCCTTTTCCACTTCTCAGCAAGTAGGCTGGGGGTGCACAAGTTGTTGGGAAGGGAAACAGGTGGGACAGCTAATTCCAGCTGACCAAAGGATATGCGTAATCATAAAATGGTTAGGGTTGGAAAGGACCTTAAGATAATCTATTATATAGTGCCATGCTCAGCAAAGCTCAGTAAAGCTGAAGAAAGGAGAAGGAAATTGGGACATTCTGAGTAACGGCATTGTCTTCCTAAGTAAACATGACCATGATGGAGCCCTGCTTTCCTGAAGATGGCTGAACACCTGCCTGATCATGGAAAGTGGTGAATGAATTCCTTGTTTTGCTTTGCTTGTGCATGCTGCTTTTTCTTTATCTATTGATCTGTCATTATCTCAACCCACGAGTTTTCTAACTTTTAGCCTTCCAATTCTCTCCCACATCCCATTGGGGGCACGTGAGCAGGAACCTGTGTATGGCTCAGCTACCTATTGGTATTAACCCACAACAGTTACCCATATCTGACAAGCAAATGATCCTTGAAAAGATTACTAACAAGGATTCAGAGAATATTGATACCAACTCTTACAGTCACCTACATAGGAAATTAAAAAAGTGATATCACAGGAACCTTTATTCTCAGTGAAACATGCCATGCAATTCACCCTCTAGATACAATTGATTTCATTAGAATTTATAGCATCTGTCAGTCTCCTAACCTAGGAACATCTTCACCCATTTAAAAGAATTTCAAAATTAATTTAATATTATCACAGAACTAAAATTACTTTGTAGCAAGTGCTCTTGTTTTGAATATATTTGCTAACAAAAAGGATTTCTATATATTTGGTGCTGAAAAACTAGTATTTTCACAAGTCTTGAAGTAAATTATGAGTTAACTTATTTTATGAACATAAAAATGTTCATAAAAATAATTACATTATATATTTCAAAAATCTATAATTAGAGAAACATTATTGTATTACCTTAAGAACTATAAAAAAGAGACATTAAAAATAATAAAAAGTAGAACACAGAGAATGAAGACTGGAATTTTATATATCAATGACTACAAATTTAAAACTAGGGAAATAGAAGGACAAAGGATAAAATATTTGACTATTAAGTTTAGAAGATTTACGCAAATATAGTCCAATAATGGTAAATGGTAAAACTGTCAACAGCAACACAAAATGCATAGAAGTATGTAATAAACATAGCTCATCAGTTTTGGGAAAAATGTGGTGATACATGCATCACATAGAATAAGAATTACCTTTCACTTCATCAGTAATTTTGGAGGACACTGCGTTTCCTTAATCTTAATTAAGTTTAAAAATTGTGGGTCAGATATTTTTTACCTGAGAACTTCAAGAAAGCTTGTCATATATTTTTCTAGATCATTAATACAAATTTTTAACAAGCCTTAGACCTTTATGAGATACTTAGTTCACGTGAGACTGAGTATTTAAATTAAAAATAAATGTAAAATTTTAACACTATAAATGCAGTGGCTGAACCCAATGTTCAGAGCATTTTGAATTTTCAAGTGTCACTTTCAGTTAAAGTCAATTATTGCATTAAATTTGGCAAAATGGCACTGGAAAATGTTAAATCACTGTCTAACTCCATCCCTGTAACTGCTTACCTTACGAAATGTTTAAAACCATGTGAGAAAATAAATTCTTATTTTATGTTCAAAGTCTGAAAGTATGAAATCCAAACCCTTGCATTTAGGATTGTTCTGGGTTTAGCAGTAGCAGTCATCTTTTATCTCAACCTGTGGGAGTTCCATTCTTTTGATTCTCCTCCCCATCCCTCTGGAAGCAGGGGAGGGTAAGAAGGGGGGGGCTGAGTGAGCGAATGAGCTGCGTGGCTGGGTTTAAACCACAATAGCTTAAACAATTTACAAAGTTTCTGCCAAAAGCTCAGTTGGACTGAAGCATGTTAGAGAACAATCAATGAACATCACCACGAGCACACCCCTATTCTGCCTGCACACCAGTTTCTGCCTACACAGTTACTTACTGGTTTGCAGCTTTAATCACAGCCTGACTGCAAAAAGCGATGAACTAATGATAAACTTCGGGAAAAATCCATTCCATACTCTATTTTCTTCATCTTTAAAAGGAACTTTAAATGTAGCCATAAATATACAAACACCCCAGCTGGTTTGTATTCAGCTTGTTCATTTGAAAGAACAAGTCTCAGAATAGAAACAGTGTTTTCCTACTACACAAAACCGCCCTGTCTAATCCTGCTGGCTACTTCAAACACAACTTATCCCTCTGTCATTAACCTAACTTTAACATTAGCCTTTCATATTAATTACAAAGTAACACCAATAATTCAGAATTTCTCCCCACTCAGCAGCTACCTTCTCTAACCAGGTTATCTGCAAATGCAGCTCGCTGATCCTAGATACCCATTTAGCTTAAGCCATTCCCAGCAGTTTGGCCTGCATGGCTGCATCCTGCAAGTAACAATAACTACATTCTGCAGGCTTTACACATGTCAGGAGCAGTTGGCAAAAGGCATGGACGAAGTCAAGTAGCCTGCAAACGTAAATCAAACTAACTTAAATATTTTCTTATGCCTATCCTGAGAGGGCATGGAATTTTTTGCTTGGTTTTTCTAAAGAAGCAAGGAGCACGCTTTAGTACCAGGGCACTACATAAGATTTAAAAATAATAACTACAAAAAACTTGAAAGAGGGAAGAAGTGCTTCAGTAGTGGTCTTGCTCTTAGTTTTAAAACCGGAATATACTGATTCTGGTGCAAATGACAAAGTCTTTTGGCATTGTAGTGTACTGGTAGGCAAAAATGACATACCATTATTGCACTGTTGGCTTGGAAGTACTTAGCTGATCATTGTGCAAGGAAAAGAAAATCCACTATATCTTAAGATGACCACTTAACACCACCAAAAAAGGCTGATTTGTTCTTCTAACCAATTACCTGGGGTAAAATACCTTATCCCTTAAAGCAAGTTTGAGAAGTTAGTTACACCAGTATTTATCTATATTTAGTATACCTAGACATTTTTTTGTTGATCTGTAAAAAGCAAGTAAATCCAGGAAAAAGAATTAAGGAGTCTCAGGACTGGAAAGAGAGCAGCAAGATGGGAGGAACGTGGCAGCTCTAAGAACCACAATTCCATCTCTGTTCTCACAGTCTATCAGCAAGAAGCCTATCAAGTGCCTAGAGAAATTCTCTGACTTGTCCAAATTTAAAACCATTACATGATTACATTCTGGAATATGTTTTTCCTTATTATCATCTTACTTCATGGATCACAATGAAATAATGTTGTATTTAGCAAGTAATTTCCATTCCACATGCAATTCCCATATTCTGCTTTAAGGCAGAGAGTTGTCCCTACAGTGGCAGACTGTTACCACAGATGAGTCTAGCCAGGTATCTTCAGCAAGTATATGGATAAACCAGAAAGATGGGCTACTTGCCAGGATTAAGCTTTTCTTTAGCCTGAAGGGGAACAGAAGGGGAAAAAAAATTATAAACACAGTTCCTATGGACAGGTAGCATGCAATGCAGTTGACCACCAGACACAGTGGTGGCAAACTCTTTTACCTCAACAGTTCACTTCAGGCATGCCTGTTTGTAGCAGAAAGCATAGTGGAAAAGAAACATGTTTCGACAGATTTTTCTGAGCACAGGTATTCAGCATGTCAGACTCCTTAGAGAACACACACATTTCTTTAACTGGGGCTTTCACTTCAAAAACCCTGTAACTGCAGTCAGAACAAACTGTGGCTAGCAGAAGCAGCAGGCAAAAGTACTTGCTATTTGTGTTTGCTTCTGCATTTGACTGGCTGATTAAAGATGCCTACACCAAGCAGCAGGTGTCCAACCCAGGCATAAGAAGAAAATGCCCTATGTAAGATATGATTGGGCAACACAGGACTAATACTGCAAAGAAGTAAAACTAATACTTTTTATCTCCAGAGTTAGCATAACTTTAAGCACGTGATGGGGGAGAACCAAAAGCAAAGCAAAGCAGACAAGCACCCCAACAACTTCATTTGTGTTTAAAAATGGCAGCAGAGAGCAACTAGCAAGAAAATAAAAACTGTTCAAGATCACAGTCTGTGCTGTATTACCTTACTCCTTCTATAGCTTTCAGCTTAGAAAATAACTTCCAAGCAGATTTCACAACTGTCTTTACTCAGTGCACACTTTTCAGACGAGCTCTAGTGCTCTATAGAGATAAGGAATATTTCTATTCCACAGGTACAAGAGCAAAATAAAACACAGGAACACAAACCATCTCCTGCAGAGTAATTTGGTGAGGGTACTACTGAAGGTCCCAAGCACCACTCTCTCTTTGCCAGAGTTCCTCAGCACTGGCTCATCACTAGAAGTAGCTTCAGATTCTTCACTGTCTTATAGTCACCTGCATTCCTCTAAAGCTTTTCCAAATGGGAACAATCAAATCAAGGTATTCATTCCCTACATTTGGCTTACACTGATCCAAAACATGAAAGCTGTGCCAATACAGTGGGACAAAAATTAATTTCCAGAAGCATAAAGTTAGAATCATGTCAAAGGAATCTTAAAGCAAAACACATTCACTGCCAAGTGAAGTTACTTGTATTCCAAGGACTAATTGGTACTTACAAGTGCTAAACAATTTGTTTCAAGAAGAACTGCATCTGTCAGCAAGGTCCTCCAAGAGTTTTGGGTTTGGGTTTTTTGCTTGTTTGGGCATTTTTAAATAAATCTTATAAGAAAACCCTCTGATCCTGTCATGCACTGTTCTAAACCTAGATCCAATGTGTATTGAAATGTCATTTGACCTAGGAGAACAAGAAATTATCTCACCAACGCAACTGTCACAGATTTGAGCACCAAGAGATTTAACAAACCCAAAGGATACTTGTGTAAGACTTACATTCTGAAGGACAACCTGACCTTACACTACTGCACATGCAAGAACGTTCAAGAAATTCCTGATTCCACTTTGAAATGAGTGAAACTTCACCTGTATCTCCATTCAACATTCCTTGTTTTACAAACTGCCAAACACTGACATTAGTTGACAATAGACAAGAGCAAAATGTATTAAGAGCATATGTCTGCTTTAAAAACAAACAAACAGCCTAACAAACAAAACCAACCAACAAAAAAAACCTCCACATAAACTTAAAGAAACCAAAACAAAGAAGGAAACTGTTAAATACAGGTAAAGACAACCAGAACCTCAGTCAGAAGTTCAATTTTCCTACTGATAACATCCTCCTAAGCAATACAAGCAATCACTTCACTAAACAATTATCCAATTTGATGTCACACAGAAGAAAACAGAATATCATGGTTAGGAAAGACAAAAACAGAAATTACAGGAAGAAAAAGTTTAACCTTCTAGAACTTCAAAATACTTCAGGCTCCCATTTCAAGTTATGTGGAAATAAAGTACATGAGTATTAGAAACATTGTAGAAAATGGCTTCTTCAACTTGCCTATCGGCAATGCCAGCAGCACACAGTAACTTCTGTTACTAAATGACCAGAAGTTTTGAAAGTGTTCTGACTACTTCTTAGGAAACTGCGCCAAAGTGGTTTTAAAGAAAAAAAACAGGTAAAAAAAAGTGTCAGGGATCAGCTCCCTTAACAAGTACTGAGGAGAAGCTACATTTCAAAAAACTATGGCTGCTACTAGGTCACTGCCACACTGTTCACCAAAATTGAGGACTGGATGTCAGCAAACAAATAGTATCTTTTTCTACTGAAAGAAGACTTTTCAGCCAGAACCTGTAGGCAAGAACTTGACAGAGAGACAAGACACTTCCATAACGTGCCACAAAGCCCAACTCAGCCAAAGCTTGCAGTGAGGCAGGAGAACACTACACAGGAACTGGACATAAAGATACAGGCCCACAGGCCTTCGGCTGCGTGATCTCTCTGAATTCCATATGTCTGCATGTGTAAACAAGCAAATCAAGTGTTCCAAAGCTATTTTAAACTTCTTTAAGTGATCAGACACAATTGGAAAGTGCCCAAGAAAAATAGCTGAATGTATTAATATGGCTTAGAAAGAGAACTCAGGATACAGAAGACTAGTCTAGAAGCGAGCAGAGATCCAACCCAGGAGAATTCAGAATTTATAAAACAATGGCCTGAAAAGAGATCAGGGAATACTGTTCCGATATGGCGATGCATGCATTGTTTTCCTTGCAGTGCTTCCAACCAGTCAGGCACATGCACTTCCAGCACAGGAGGTCTAAAGCACAACTACAGGCCAACTGGACTGCTTTCTTCTGCAGATGGAAAAGCTGAGGTTTGAATCTTCTACTGATGGGACACAGATATCCACATTGACAAGCTATCCCTAAATCTCAGAGGTATAATGCATATCTGTAGAAACCACAAAAGAAGTTTGCCGGCCAGGCAAGTGTTTCTAGATTCTCCATGAATAATAAGCAAAGCAATTTGGTTTTTAACTCCAAGAGAGTAACCACTATCAAGTACAGTAAGTTTTTTGACTGTGTTTTTAATTACTGTATAGGTTTTTTCTGTCAGTTAACTGTTTATACAGTGCAACAACTGTGATATAACACCCTGCTGGCATTATACACTTTTAAGCACCTTGATTATACAAACAAAACTTATCTTTAGCTTTAGTCTATGCACATCTCAACACACAAATATCCATATTTCATGCTTGTAGAATGAGGCTAATAACTGTAGGTTATATCTTATAAATAGCTACCATTTGTATTCTATATTCTATTCTGTCACATCTCACTGGGAGAAACTATCACAAACAGATTTCAATAACACTGTGGAATATAACCTAGATTTGTCTTGGAGTCTTCTAGGCTTCTTTACCATTGCTATAAAACAGTGCTGTATGATTAAAAATGCAGTCTGTCTACTTTAAACCATTCCATTATGAATAGGTGGATCTGGACTAATGTTAGGCAGCTTGGGGGGAAAAAAAAGTGTAGAAAAATTATCTTCTGGTGTAACTGTATATACTCTGTATTAGAGTAACAGGAAGAGAACAAGGAGCTGAGGATTCACGAATTTCAACACAGAAAATGGATACCACAACCACATTACTTATTAATTGATAAACATATTGTTTCAGCTTAGTTGTAGCCTATCCTCTTCAAAGCAAGCTTTATCTATGTGACTTCAGCAATAACTGTTTCAGGGTCTTAACAGAGATTTGGGATTTAAATTCAGTCAAATAAACCTTTTTTATGCTAATTTTATTTCAAAGTAACAACTGAAATCTGACTTTGGATACTCAAAAGAAAAAAATACATTTGCAACAGTAATTCTTTTTCAGAACCATACATAATTAACTAGGTAACTCCTCAGAACACATGGATACTTTGGCAGAGATTAGGAGGCAATTCAGCTAAGCAGCTGGAGAGGAACATGGAGAAGGCATACTACTCTATACAATAGCACATTTCCAGGCACAACAATAGGGGGGTCAGTCCATGAATATAGAAGTTTATGTGAGAGACCAAAGTTTTAAGTTTAGGTGTCTAAAACCAGAAGCCAATACAATACTCTCTTTGCAAAAGAACTCTAGTTCTTTTCTTCACATTAAAACCTTCACACAGATAAGCTGGACTGCATTAGCATGCTTATGCCACTTTAATGTAGCTATACTTCTGTTTGTGTGGGGTTTAAAATTCAGGAAATGAAAAGACCTTGTGCCAGTACAACCACAAAAGAAGAAGACAAAAAACAAGTACTCACGCTGTGAATAAAGCAGTATCTGAAATTCCAAGAGGGCACAGGTAAACAGTTGAACCACATTTTCTACTCCAAGCAATTCAAAAACTTCTTTAACCGGAAAATCAAATAACGGCAGTTCACTGGTGCTTGGCCTCTGGCAGACAATTGGTCCATAAACACCTGAAAATTTTAATGACCTTCCTGCTGGAGGAAGAGGAACCTCATAGAGAATATTGTAGATGTAGCTTTCTAAAGGTAAAGGTGGCGGCTGAGGTGAAGTCACTGCTTGGTGAAGTTGTTCTAATACTTTCTTACAAGCTTTCATAAAAGACATTGGAGTAATCAGACAAATGCACTTTGAGACATAAAGAGTGTCTCTGCTGATGTCATAGGAGTTAAAACGCTGCAGCTTTGAAACAGAAGTGCCATTGCAGTCTCCAGTGCTGCTGCAGCTATCTTTGTCATTTGTGGGTGGAGTATGAAGAATGTCATATTCAGCATTGTGCATATGATACAATGTCTGCATCGCACTGCAGATCTGTTTGCTAGTAACTTCTTCAAAAAACGTAAGAGAAAATCCAAATGTCCGTGAGCCATCTTCACGTGTAATAATAAAAGAGTGGAACTGAGGTTCTCTGGAATCTGCTTGTGTCTTGAAAGCAAGCCCTTTAGGCATACACAGCTATAAAAAAGGGGGAGGGGAGATAATACCAATTAAAACACTTTTCTCTCTCCTTGCCTGAAGAAACATTGATGAAAACAGGATTTAGAATCCACAGACTGCCATCACATTTCATTTTCAATTCTATTAAGTATTACATCTCTGCACAATACAATAATATGCATACATCAGAACATATTACAAGGGCTATATCCAGTTTCTGTTGAAACTCATAACCATTTTCTTACCAACCCCAATGGGAATAAAATAACAGAATTCAAACACAGATAAAGGAAAGTGTTTTGGTCACCAAGACCAGAAACCTGATAGAGAAAAGTTCTATATTTCATCTAAAGAAAGAAACTACACCACATTCTATGTAACAGAAAAATCATGCACAAAGAAGGCTCACTAGTTGCAGACTAATTTATTTCTCTGCCAATTCTCTAAAATGCAACAAACTGTAGAACAAAAGACTCTTCTAGGAATTTATCACTTACAAGTTGTAACTTTATTTCCTTTAAAACAATAGCACAATTAAATGAAAAGCCCCTTTTGAGTCTGCATAATTTTGGAAACAATAATGAATTTCTCTCTCTGTAACAGATATCACATTTTCCCATCAAAGAAAATACAGATGAATGCTTTCAATTGTTAAGGTAGGAAGCCATTAAGTGATACCAACCATTCCCACCGCATCCTGGTCAAAAGGGTTCCATTCAACATTCTCAGGATAGCGAGCAAGAACTTTGGATTTAAATGTGCGTCTTAAAGGAGTCTGCTCAAAGTTCTCCCCTGCAGGTGAAAGAAAAATACACAAATAAATATTTCATTCCCTTTTTAAGCTCAAACAAGGCCAAATAGCAGGACATCAGCAAGTAGATGCGAGGATAAGTGAATTAAGCAAACACTCCTTTTAAGAGAAACAGAAAATGCAAGACAGTTAGTCAGCATATAATCAGACTGCAGATATCAGCAAGGATTAGCATAGTAACATTTCTTGGTTAAGTATCTGTGCTTTTCCTTAAGTGTAGTTATCTTGAAATTGCGGTTGTGACAGCAATTTTCTAAGTTACTCTTCAGATACTTCAGATTCTTGTTAAAGCATAGCTAAAGCTTCAGTTTCAGTGGAATTTTGTTAATGAAGAAAAGCACAAATAGACAAGATGCAAAGATGATGCAAGTTTAAGATTGACATACAAGTGGCATCACTTCTTCATTACTTAGGAAAAAAGGGTATCCACCATCAATTACAAGTTAGCTGTGAAGAGAGTCTAAAAGGTTAAAAGACCAAGAACCACATAAATGCCCATGAAGATAGGGTATCAGATGAACAAAGATTTGTGCTTTTTTTTACCCCACACTTTTTCCTTTACCTTCTGTTGCACTTGAAATGAAACGGCTGGCACCATCTCGGGTTTTAGAGGCCTGTATATACTGGCATAAAGCTATATAACAAATAAAAACAACACTGCATTATACATTTCATACTGTCAACTGTAAATACATAGCTAACACATACCAGTAAGAAAACATACAAGTATGTTATACAGGACTAGCATGCATAATAGATTATCTACCCTCCTAATATGCTTTTTATACTTATACAACTTCATACAAATACCTCATTTCAAGTACATGTTTCTTGAAAGAGATGATCAGTGAGTAACATACTCATAGCTCCTGTATACACAACCAGAATACTGATGCAGCAATAGGAATTAGCTGCTTGTGAAAATAAAGTTTTACATGTTAAACTATAAAATACTCCTGAAGAGCAGATGATGAAACTAACCCCAAGGAAAAGACCATTCCAAGGCTTTCAGAACTCTATGAATTTAAGTAGCATGGTCCAACTTTTGACAGATGCCATCCATACACCAGACTAGCTAATACAGTCTTGCTTCTGAGCTCTCAAATTTCCCTTGGAGCAATGACTGCTGATTGCGATAGCACAGAGCTTTCTGTAGTGAATCTTCCAAGTGTGTGCAGTTGCTTTAAAAATCAAGTGCACAACTGCATGTCTTAAAATAAGCTTAGCTATCTTACTAGAATGCAATTAGCTAAATGAGCATGCAGCTGTTGACAGCCACACTATCAGGCACAATTGCATGAAATCATATGCTTTAAATAAATTGAACTATTCCAGCAACACCTGCAAGAGAGAAAACACACTTTAACTTCTCACTTGTTTTCTTACATGCAGCAATTACATGGCAATAGAAACTGATTTCAGAATTGGCTGGGTTTGTTCTGTACTTTAACAGTAATATTCTAAGTCCAATTTCTAAGCCAACTTAGAAGCTTTATTTCATATAACATATTCTTCCATAAAGCAGGCATACACAGAGACAGTTATAACCCTGCCTATAGACAATAAAGAACCTAACAAACACACCAAATAAAACTTCATTTTCATGGAATGTTTAAGAAGTCCTTTGAGAGGTGAGAAGTCATGTAACCCCAGATTTGGTTTAAACCAAGTCTTACATATCACCTCAAACAGAGACCTTACGCTCCATCAGGACCTAGGACAGGTCTCAATACCCAAAATACCCACATGCATTTTGCTTATCCTCTGGGGCTTAGCACTGGAATTTAAAGGAGGAATTGTTTTATCTCTTTGTCTGAAAAAAATCAACCTAGATGATTTTCATACAAAACCACTCAGCTACATTATTTATTACCTTTTCTTCAGTAATATCATTGCTCAAAGAGAAAAAATGCATTTGGGAGAAACTGAAACATGTCTAAGAGAAGGATAGTTAGGAAAAGAAAGAGCACAACTTGACTGAAATAAAACCATCTTTGGAAAGAGAGCCAATGACAGAAAACAGCAGCATTTCAGCAAGAGCCCAGAACAATCTTAAAATACAAAAACAAGCATTTAAAGAAACTTCCAATCTTCCAGAAAGAAAAGTGGACATAACACCACATCTCTATTTACTGACACAAACACAGAGTCAAATAAAGAAAGTCCTCTGTAAAAGAGGCTTTAAAAATAAGTCAGGAGATTTAACACACCTACTATTTTCTATATTTGCATCTGTGCAGATGATGTAATGTCAACTTCTAGATAGTGGAGGAAAAACCTCTGACATTTACTAAGCTGTTTTGTTCCCTTTGAATTTGTTTTTCCCTTTCACATACATACAGGAGAGAAAAACATCTGAAGACCAAATTTTCTCCTGAACTTGAAAACCTCAAGCTGCAATCATTGAGTTTACCTATGTGCAAGGTCATGCATATTTCAGAAATAAAAAGAAAATCTGTTACTTGAAGATGTTTTCATGAGGGTGATAAATGTGATAAATATTGAAAAACGTATGATGCTGCTCTTCCTTTCTGACAAAAAAAACAACACAACTACAACAACAAAAACCACACATGGGGGGAGGGGGGGGGAAGGCAAGAAAAGCCCAAGGAGATTGCCCCATCTCCTCCCAAGAGATATCCTCTCCAACACACATTTAAATTTTTTAAACCTGAAGCCTGTCTATAATGAAAGTATTGAACTTGATTTTTGGAAACCCACCAAGTCCTGATCCAGAGAGAAACATAAGGCAACACTTACATTACAATTTATCAAACAATTCAGCTGTTGCACCGGCTCTGCTCTTGTTAAGAGTGCATCCATATTACACTTCTTCCCTACAGCCATACTACTCTGATACTGTATCTGTCACTTTAACTTCTGTGTGAGTTCAATGCTCATTACCCTTTCACAGCAGCACAGTCTTCCATCCTTAGCTACCTCTTCTTGTAACAGCCTTCATGCTTGTAATACAGCAAATCATTGGACCTTCAGACTGGGCAATGCTGACTACCAAAGACACTGACAAGGCAGGGAATCTCAAGTGACAGCTCACCTACAGCTTTTGTAAAGTTCAGTCCAGGAGCAGAAAGGTGATGTGTGAAACTTCAGAAAACTGGCCACCCTGTTTTCTTGCCATTACAACTAATGAGAACCCAAGCACAAACAAGTCCATTGCCTAAGGTCCCCCTTCACTTCTCCCACAAAGTCACTAATGATTGTCACTAGACAGCCATCCACAGATGAGGGGAGAATCCTCAAACAATAATTGCTTACATCCAGAGTCAAAAAAGTAACTAAAACCCTAAATTTATAGTTAGTTAGAAGCCTCAAACACTACACTCCAGCAAAGCACCAACTGCAACACATCCCCAGTAGGCAAAAATAACTCATGATCTCTGACTGTGATTCAAACGTCTGATTAATTCATAGAATAGAATCATAGAATTCTATTGGGTTTGATACAAAATGGCTTATATTGAAATGGTTTTGATAAAAACACTGAAAACAAGAGCAGATTTAACAAATGCAGGAGACAAATCCACCAACAAAATTGGTCAAAGTCTTATTCTAGAACTCAAAAAAAAAAGATGCAAGAGAAGAAAAACTGATAAAAATCAGATGTATCCCACAAGTTTCAGAGTGAGCACAACTGCCCACACCTCATGAATATCAAAGGACTGCCATTATCAGATCATGCTTTTCTTAAGGTTCCTCTCCTCTAGCAGAAGTGATGGCTAGAAAGTACTTTCCTTACTGATCCAACTTACTGTAAAGAGGTCTTCAAACATCTCTCTGTAAATAATCTCTTTCTTTTGTTCAAGTTCCATGTAAAAGCAACTTCTTAAGAGAACACAGTATTGCCTGCTGAAGACTTGATAATCCTCACTTTTCCTACAGGAAAAGCTCTAGAAAAAATGAAGATGCAAACTGCTACACAGACTACAAGCTTGTAATTTTCTGGACTGAAATCAAGAATAGTAATCAAATGGCTATAAGATTATTTGTCAGGAACTGTCAAACAACACAAAATCCATACATATAAAAACCTTCAGGAAAAGGGAAGACAAAACAGGAATACTTCAGGAAGTTTCAGGCCAACATGCTATTCAACATCAAATCTTCAAAACAGTAAGTCCCCCATTGTATTTTGCAATGTAAATAGTATCACAGCAGCATACAGGAACACCATCTCACTAGGCACTGTACAGACTCACAAACACCCATTTAGAATGAGACCTAGTGCTGCACCTGGGAAAGGAATCACAGCAAAGCAGACAATCTCAGAATGTCTCTGTCATTGGAAACAACACTATCTGTGGCACCCCACTTGAAATAGGATCAGTGAAATTATCTGGATTAAAAATAAATAGAAAATGAAGAAGGGGTTAACAATGTTTAACATTTCACTAATCCAGTTTAGCCCATGTCCACACAAACAGCGATCCCTCAAAACAGGAGGGAAGCAAACATTAAACCACCTACACAGAGGTTCGTAAAGTGGTGCACCAAAGAAAACACAGTTTTAATAACCTACATGGGTAACTAAAGCACACCCAAAGCTGCCCCTCCTCCTAAGGCCCAGCCTGCCCACCTACTGGGTGCTGCCACGATGTAAGAGTTTTTCAACACCAGCAATCACCATATGGATTTGGTAATGCCATTTCTTCCACAATTCAGCAATCCTCTAAAACTCCACCACAGGGTGGAAAAGGAGCGAAGATGCTACAGCAGTCAGTGACTTTATTTTATCCATCTAAACTGTGACAAAACCAAGCTATTCCCACTATGACACTATGTAGGCAGTCAGACTGTTCACAGTCCTATATTGTTCTCTCCTTTTTTGTTACCATGTAATTTAAAAAGACATGCATAAAGGCTTAAGCTCTCAGAATAAGCTTGCTTATCAAAATAGAATTCACCGGCTAGGCATAACCTCTGAGTCAGTCTTCTTGAGTGAAGGACATCCAGGACATCAAGCACTGCTGCTACCAAGGCTTCAGCTCGGCAGCTCTTCCTGCAGCAGGCAGAGCTCAGCTCGCAGCAGTCTCAGACTGGAGTGATGTACACTCCCTACTGTCCTGATTAAATCTCACATAAGAGTCAGGTAATTATTCCAATCCCTCCCTCTCACATCTCTTCAGTAAACTGACCCTGATGGACTGTTTGCATGCATAAAAGAAACTACACACCTGCTCAAGACTATCAAGGAGTTGAAATACATTTAGTTGGGATATGAAGTTAAAACCAGCCCCTTGTTCACATCTGCACTGAAGATCACACCACTCGTCTAGCAGTCATCTAATACAATTCACAGCATATGGAACTATGAGGACGGACAGACTTCAGTTCTAACATTATTTTATACCACTTTGAATGATGCTGGCGTATGTGTCTGTTATCTGTACTTCCTAATTACAAGCTAATGCATGCACTCCAAGTATCCTATGCCTGAACAAACAACTACACCTCATTTCATTGTATGATATCTTACCGAGTCACCAAACAGTGAACATAAGCCATATCACAATGCAGATCTGTAGTGAACACTGGCAAGCAACCTCTCCATTTTACTGCTCCTCCCTGCTCTTACCTATTTCTTTTCTTGCTGTTCGAAACCTGTGAGCAGAAAACAGCTGTGTCTGTCTTGGTCTGATGAGAACTAGGACTTAAAAACTCAGAGATATTACACGGAGTTTCCGACCTGTGCAGCATTACTTTGAAACTGTCTGCATGAAACTATCCATATCAATGGATATCACTTTCCTACAAGTTCATACACAGAGCAGAAGGAAAAAAGTTATAGAAATTAGAATGAACTCAAGCATTCTTTAACTCAGTAACCTGAACACTATCTACCAAGCTTTCCTCAGCTTTGAGAAGGAATAAACAGAATGAATTCTGAAGGTCTAACTGTAGCTCTTTCCTGATTTACCCAGAGAAAAATCTGATTCACTGTCTTTTTTCCCTCTTTAGGAGTAGAAAGGAAGGAAAGGAAAGAAAAAAACTACTTGGAGTTTCAATTACTTATGACCTCCCACTATAATATAAAAACAATTACATTGGTTTTGACTGAAAAGTGGATTTACTGCAGGTGAAAAATATGAAATTATGAATTCTCAATGAAAAAGAAAAACAAAACTTTTTTTAAAAGGCTGGAAATTCAGACTTAAAACCCTACTACCTCAGAGACACACCTCACAGTCCACTCCCTTCCCTTTTTTGACTATGCCATTTACAAAGACCTGTTTACAACCAGAACTATTCTATGATTCTACAAACCACAGGGAAGCACAGCTTACGGTTGTCATCACCATTATTAGCTGCATGTAACCATGCTACGTAATAACACACTTCCCATCAAACTTCCACATGTAGTCACAAAATAAGCTAAACTTGTATTGAAACCCCTTAACACTTACACTGTAAATTCAGGCTATGCCTGACAATCATATACATCATCCCAGGTAGCTTACAGCAACAGAAGCAACACATACCCAGCTGGCTTGCTTGCAAATTTCTAATGCTAATTATCAAGAAAACTTCTCCCTCATTGTAATAATCCATTTTCTCCTGCCAAGCAGTTTGTTCCTTTGTAAATATGCTTCTAACCCTAGATTTTTTTTTCTCTTCAATACACCAGTCAATCATTCTCTGTGACCCACACACTGATACAAAAAGTTTCCATTCATGTAATAAAGCTCTCTAGTATAGAGCAGAAAAGCGTGGCCTACGTTGTCCTTAATTAGAAAGGTCAAACTTGATAAAACAGAAAATAGGTACCAGGGATTCTTTGCAAACAAAGCTTTTTAAAACTGCATCACAGCCTTTTGTATATGCTCTCAATTCATTATTTGGCTTTAGGTTTTAGAAAGTGACTGCAGTGCCACAACTGTAAAAATTATGCAAGACTGAGAACTGTACAGGAAATTCTCTGTGCACACTAACTAGTAAAAGTCTTTAAGCAGGTGTTTCAGAGGTAGAGTCCAGATCAATTTTCCCTCTATGACAATAAAGAGCAAGTCAGAAGAAGCTACCTTATCACCAGAAAAAGTGCCTGATAAAAGAACTAAATGGTCATGCAGCACTGGTTTTACAGAATCCTTAATACTGCTCATGGAGTCTGCTGATCTGCTCAAAATAGTTACAAAACAAAGAAACACAAAAACTTCCACTGATTCTCATAAAGCAGTTTGCTGCTTTCACCCTGCCAAGCACCTTGTGGTAGAGCCTGCTATTAATTAAATTCATTTGGTCTCAGTGTGCATTTATTGTATACATGACATTTTCCAATTAAAAAACATTAGACAGCATGCAATCAAAACATTAACTTTATATTTTCCACATAAGGACTCTCTTACAGAAATCTTTCTGCATACACAAGCTATATGCAATTCTTGCTGCCACTAAAATGAATGCTTAATGAAATAAATGTAAAATAGCTTCAATATGAAACAGTCATATTGCTGTGATTAAATAAATGAGTAAGAACAATGAGAGTCTGTACCAGCAACAGATACTATGAACCATACACTTAGGACAGCTTTCTTGTTCTATGCAGCACACTGGAGGAATTGAGCTTGGGATTCAAAAATCCCTATAGAATGCATTTATAACCATACCCTTTACCTCTGCACTTCCTACACCATAGTCCAAAGAATCTTGCAGTGGTGGGACTCATTGCAACTTGTACAGGGTGGCGAGTTGAGACTGAGCTGACCATGCCAACGAAAGAGCAGGTTTTCCCCATTGTCAGTGGCAAGTCAGAAGTCAGTCGACAAGGGGATTTGAACAGTGCATGAATTACAAACACCATCCAGAGAATAGCCTAATTCTACCCTGCTTTCAATTAAAAATAACATGAAGCACAAAGCCATACTTAAGTGAAAACAGACATCATAGAAAACTGACGTTATTTTGAAAACAATTTTTCTCATTCTTGCATCTTGGATGAAGACATGACAGCTGCAACAGTGTACCTGTCAAAGAGCCTAATACATAAGGAAAAAAAGTCTGAACTGTTTCCAAAGCTACGAGGATGGCAGCAGTCCACAATACATTTAGAATTAAGTTAACCTAAAGCCAGCAGCTAATGTCATAAACAGCAGTAGGATTCCCAGTTTGGCCAGCAACCATTCTCAGTACACACAGTAAGGCTACAGATATGCTAGTAAACAATTATGTTTACCAAACACATAATTACTCCAGCTTTGAAATTCATGGTCTAAATAAAAACAGTTGGCTGGCAAAACAGGTAAAATGTGCATACTTCTGCAATCCACACTGTAAAAATGATGCAAGTATGGAGCAAATGAGAGCACTTTGGAGGGAGGGGCCACTGGAGGGAGGTGGTACCTACCCTGAGAGATTTGAGCACTTCCTGATTAGTCAAGCTGACAATGACCAATAATGTTAATGTGGTTACATTGCAAAAATAAATACAGGTGCATAAAATACACACAGGCATGGAAAGACTGTCAAGCCAAGAATCAATATCTTAAAATCAAAGGCAAAAGAGTTCTGTTAAAAATAAAGACTTGCCATATATACACCTGCCAATGGAAGCTTTCCAATACTTTATTTCCAAGTGTTAAGAGCAAAACTGGGACAATCAAACAATTAATCAAACAATTAAAATACAGACAAGGGATAAAAAAAAAGCAAAAACCTCAGACCCAGTCTTCTGCAGAGCAACACCATTCTGATTTTTGAGAACCCAATATTCTAATATTGAAGAAAAGTCTTTCCAATAAATACCTAAAGGTCTTATTTAATATACTAATAATTAGAAATAGTTTATCTAAAAAAAAAATAAAAAATAAAAACAAAACCCCACAACAGTACATTTCTCCAATTCCTTCTTTATAAGTGCAAAAAAACCACCCCTCTACAATGTAGGAAATTAACATCCAAAGTTTGGCAGACTGAGGTAAGAAAGTCATTCGACATGAATCCTTGGAATCAAAACCATGATTGAAGAAAAGCTGCAGCTGCCAAACCTGTAAGCAAACAGACACTCCATCAATGGACAAATGCCTTCAGATTATGACTCGTTTCCTTCCTTCCAGTTTCTTCTCCCTCAGCAGAACTGCACGTATTTCTCATTAGAGAGGACTCAGCAAACTTCTTCCTCTGATACTAAAAAGAATTCTTCCCTTTTATCCTGAGACACATAAACCCTCTGTCCTCCAGTTCTATCTCCTCCTCCCTCTGCTAGCAAGACCACCTGCCACAGTGCAAGCTGAATTGATGGTTAGACCAGTTAATTTATTACTGGAACTGGGACTTAAACAGTTTTCAAAGCAGATCAGGTTATCTATATGAGAAAATCTTCAGGACCACTTTCATTTTACTGCAGCACTGCTGTTTTAAGCAACTGGAATCAGGGGTTTCATCCACTGCCTCTAAAAAATCAGGGTTTCAATCACTGTGTCTAGCAGCTGCCATTCCTCTGGGTTTGTAACAGATCTACCACCTATGATTTCACACCTGGGACTTCCTCTGAAAACTTCTTTATGCATGTTACTGTTCCACTTCCCTTGACAAAAGAGCTCAAAGGCAAAGAAAGCCCACTGTCTTCCTTTCTAAAATCAAAGTGCAAATACACAAATACACATTACAGACACACTGCCCTCAACTTAGGTATTTATCTTAAGAGTAACCAGAATGTATGTTGCACAGAGTGCCAGCCTTCATCTGTAAAAGTTGGAGGACTTTCTTTAGAGGAAGTAGAGAGAAGAGGAAGAAAATAACCAGAGAGAGGAAACGCTCCAGGGCTCCAGGTTTTGGTTCCTTTTTTTTTTTTCAGTTGGTTGGTTTCTGTGGGTTGTTCGATTGTTTTTTGTTTTTTTTTGCCTGTTTATCATCCAGGGAACCTGCTTTTGCTTGTAACAACAACCTCCATCCCAATCCCATGAGAACTTGTTCTTTCCAGCATACAACACACATTTGAATGTTCAGTGGGCAATACAGTTCTTCCTACTGCAGTCGCTGAAACTGGGAAGGACAAAGAGGTAAGTTAACTCTAAGCTGTCAACTGTAAAAGACCCTGTTGTTTTCCCACTTTCTTTCGCTTTCCAAAATTCAAGAATTGCAATGTTTCAAGAATTGTAACATGAAGAACCCCACTGTAAACTGAAATAAAAAAGTTTGTTCCATTAACTGGATATCTCTACCCACTGGATACAAATAATCTCTCGATCATCCGCTACTTTGATAGAATAAATTCTTTCTAGCCCCCTATGGCAAAGGAAAATTTAGGAGTTAATAGCTATCCATCATTTAAGTTTCAGCATTCATTTAGTTGACAACAAAACATATTGCTATACACACTCCGGAATAGTTTCAAATCCTGCAACAATGAATTTAAAGCACTGCAGAAAAACAGCCGAGGACATCTACATTCTGTGATTGTAACATCAGGAAACCAAAAGCCTTTGTTTTTTATTTTCCTGGTACTGTTTCAAGGAAGGCAGGAAGAGGTGGGACAATGAAGTGGCAGAAGGAACCATCAAGAATCTAGGGCAGCTTTTAAAAAGCAAGCAAGAAAAAAACCCCGAAAGTCCCCAGCATGCTTCTTTAAAAGCATCCTAAAGCTTTGGGGTTTTTTACTACTTTGCATGCAACACAAGAAGGCAGATGAACACAACAGGCTTTAATCAAGACCGCCTGGCAGAAATTTCCAAGGAAATGGTCTTAAAACCAGAATTGTTTTACTAAACCACCTTTCTGCTCTAGCCACAGCAAAAAGACATATAGAAAGATATTTAAATCCGTTTCCAACTAAACAACAGAAGCAGCACTCAAAATTACAATGACAGGCATGTTCTCAGCCATGGAGGTTGGGGGGAGACAAGTAGTTTTCATGACACAATAGATCTAGCAATAGGAGACACTAAGAAAGGAAAAGGGTGGCTTGCGTGTACTAGAAATATAGAACAGAAGTGGAGACAAGCATATTTTAAGCATATTTATTATAGAAATCAGCTGTTCTTCTCATGCTCGTCTAAGACTGGCAGACCTAGTGAGACTGCTTCAGGAAAACCTAAGCAAATAGAAATGCAGACAATTTCAGGCAACCCCTCTGAATCACTGGACATCCTTTTACAGTGACATCTCCCATTCAGTTAAATGCCCTTACTTGTGTGCTACTGTTGCCCTCACAGCTCCAGCTCTGAGCACTGACGGAAACATGCCTGTGCAAGAGCACAAGGAGCAAATGTTACTGAAGCATCTGTCCAGTCCTTTAACTAAGTATTTCTATTATTCTGGGAGACCGCTGAGGTTTTGTGTGAAAGAGGAAAGCCTTATTTCAGACATGAAGCCTTCCAGCAGGTTCCAATGACATACAGAGGTGAGCAAAACACAAAAAGTTCAGCTATACAACCACCCCAGTATATGAGTCCTGTCCAGTCTGTTGCACATTCTTATCTACTCTTTGAAATCAACGTTTTGCAGTAAGGACTGCATTCCCCCACCCACCAAAAAACGTTCTGTAAGGAAGTCATCAAGTTACTTGATGGAGAATTTTCTATTTCTTAAATAGAAGTGATTTCTAATACCAGAAAATTAATCAGATATACTGACAGTTTTAGTCTATATGACCAAATATGACCAACTCTGACGTTTGTGTTAGCTCTGACTGTATCCTTCCTTATCACCTCACCAACTACTTGTCTCGAGCGTTCTTCCTTTTACAAGTGCCATATCAAGCTTACCTTTCTTCTTCACAAGACATGATTCATGTGTGGTTAAAAAAAGTTTTTAATATGAAAATCTGATTAGAACAGGAAGAAGAAAGTCAAGAACGTTTATTCAGCCCTGGAAACAAAAGTCACAGGTCCAAGTCAACCACATTTAACTATTTATCATCCCTTTGAACAAAGCCATAAACAAACATGATGCCTCATGCTTCCACAGAAGGACTTGAGTAAAACAGAACATGTTTTATATAGCTTTAACTTTTGAAGACTTG